>CM033691.1:47368653-47645605 GCA_019514585.1 Dendrobium officinale | reverse complement strand
AATATGTTTTTTTGTATAGTGATAATTATGTTTTTTGGGTAATATTTGTATATTTTGTGTGATTTGTGAAGTAAATTTTTTGTGTTTAGTGTGATTGAGATATTTTTGGTTGATATGAATTGAAGAGTTTTGACGTGATAACTTTAATTGAATGAATATAATTTTGGTTTCATATTGTTGAAACTATATAAAATATTTAGTTGATATGATTTTAGTGGATAATTATAGGTAAGAGATAAGTTAGTGTTGAAGAGGTTAGAGATGATTGTATTTTATTAGTTGGGTACGCAAATAGAGAGCTCTTTTAAAAAAGTTTAATGATATTTTATATAATTTGAAGTTATTTAACAGATATATCTCCCTTAGTACGATTGGTTGTGTATGAACCAAAAAACTCAACTTCCTGAAAGCAATAATATAAACTGTTTAAACCTAGTAGTCTGATATTAACTTAAGTAATTCTCCAAGGTCCACTTAATCAATATGCCTGCTTCCATTTCTGCTCTGTAATTTATTAATACACTTCCATTCTGGAATTCCTACAACTACTTTCAGAGAGTTGATCCAATAGAGTTCCATTAACTCACTTCAGTCTAATGAATGACAGATGATAAACTATTTGAGGTTCCTGAACCATCTTCCTACAGTCTAGAATGCAGCCTTCAACCTAAAGACCCCTTTCCATGGAGAAATTATTCTGTGCTGAGACCGGATGGCGAGAACCGTCTGAATTTGCTGCCCTTTTCTGTGCTTTTACAAATACCCAGCAAAAGGGCAACAAATATGCAATTACGAATGCACTTTTGCTGAGTATTTGTTACATTTTTACAAAAGGACAACAAAAGCGCAACAAATATCCTACTAATTAAAGATTTGTTGCGCTTTTTTTTCCGTCCTTTTATAAAAGCGCAGCAAATACTCAACAAAAGTGCATTCATAATTGCATATTTGCTGCCCTTTTGCTGAGTATTTGCAAAAGCACAGTCAAAAGACAGTAAAAGGGAAGCAAATCCAGATGGTTCTCATCATCCGGTCTCCACACAGAATAATCTCTCCTTTCCATGAGAAGATGTTAGGAAGCCATATAAAAGTGAGGATGGTTGTTTTATTGGACTCTCTTAATGGCTTTGGAAATGACTTGGGTGTTTTAAGGAGTCCTAATAGTTTTGTCCTGAAACGAAGAATGATGAAAATAGTTGCTACCATTGGTGTTAGATAGGGTGGATAAAGACAACCAGAATCTACGCATGAGAAGTGGAGATAAGATTGTTTGAGGAAGGTGAAGGAACAGGAGGTAAAGATAAAGGTAATTGGTTAATTCAACAATAATAAAAGGGGAAATTAGCTCAAGAGCTGTCAATTAATGCCTGGTCTAATTGTTTGCTACCTAAATTAATATTTGTTTCAAGTGAGGTGATAACTATTGGGGGTGCACAACATAATCCTCATGACACAAGAATTTAAGAAGGAAAAGAATCTCCAGCAAGTGTAAAAGCCGAAATTACCTCTGAGTATCCATAGTTTTTTCACAGCACTTTCCATGGAAGATACAGAACAAACATTTGAAGTTTTATAAGGAAGCTGAGTCCCAATCTTAACTTTGCTGCCACTATAGTGTTACTTGGCCGCCCTAGCGATTCAAGAACAATATGAGAAGGTTTGAGGGATCAAGCCTTGCATAATTCCTTCACAAAATTTAAGCAGTTAATCCATAGTGTAGAAGCCAGGCTTGCTATTAGATCAGTTTGAGATGATTTTGAGGAGTTCGATATCAAACAACAAGGTCTTGTCTATAAGACCCTGGTTTCTCAGCACAAAATCCAGAGCTCTCTGACCCTACAGAATTATAAATTTGCATTATTTTCTTGCAATGGCAGCCAAAGAAACAGAAAAAGAGTCAAGCTTACTGAAAAGGTTGTAGGTCTTGGGCCACGTTTATTGAAATCATTGTCAGGATACCCCAATTCAGGTGGTACAATTATCCTGCATTGCTGAGAATTAGACCGTTAATATTCAAAAAGAGAACATAATAACAACATATAAGCGATCTTATTGTGGTCTTGCATGCAAGTTCATAGTAGTAGCCACATATGGTGTATTACTGTACATCTTAATATACAATTACATGCAACTTATAATAAAAGAATGATTTGCATAAGCAAATGGCCCAATATAATGCCCAAAGAATGATAGTTCTAGTTTGCCTCTAGTCAGCACATTATTAGTGAATTCAAGTATGCACGCACTTAGTTATCAAAGTTTATGATTGAAAAGCAGTGAAGTACATGCAGCAACTTGATAGGTAATACTTGAATATTTCAAGTAAATTCTAACAAGATTGATAAAATCAGCGGGAAAAACTCAACAATTCCAATGAAAATAATCAAAACAGTAGATTTTATTGTAGGAGTCAAATCAACGGAAGGAAACCAAACAAAGATACAATTGATCCTCAATTCGAGAGGATCGTTCTCTCCCAATCTCTAGATGAATCTATAGTCCAAGACATCAAGAAGAAACTCCAAGAGAACACAATAATCAAGCATAACCCTAACCCTAATTGCTCCCTCATACTTAAGGTATACAACTAATCATTAAAGCAAAAAAACCCAAAAGCCCTTGCCTCCCCCTCCTTTGGCTCCAACTTTGAATTTGAATATCTAGTGGACCCCACCCAATCCCTCTCTTTCTCTTGCCGCCCCTCTTCTCATGTATACATGAACCGGCCCCTTAGAAGGGGCCGACTGAACCAGTCCACTAAGGACCGGTCTAACACAACATGTATTTATGAAAAACAACAACATAAACTATGAACAATTTTACTAAGAATTACAAAAATAATGAAACAGATCACAGATGTCGAGGAATTATTCAAGAATCAAGATAATAATTCTATCCGTAGAACAAAACTAATTGCTTATCTAAGATTGCATTGCGAAGCAGTACGAGTTTTAATACTTCACCTCCTGATACCTCCAAGAGACATGCCAGTTATAGCTTCCTCAAATGCTGGTATGACCTGAAGATGCACACGGTCATACAAAGCACAATGAGGATTTTAATTCCAAGTGCTACAAGCATTTAATTTTCTAGAAAGGAATGAATTCATGGATAAAATAGTGAATAAAATTGTGTATCAATATATTATCATATAATTTACATCAGCATAATAAGATAAAATGTTTGAAGTCAAAACAAATACTCAAAATTATAAGACATTTAAATTTTTTGTTAAGACAACTAATCTATGGTGTTGCCTTTATTTATGAGTGTCTTATAACATTGAACATTTTTTCTTTTCATGCCGACATAAATTGCATCATGATTTCCTGATACATCTATTTTTCCTAAATAAGTTCTAAATTTAAAAAATTTACAACTGTCTAATCAAGGGATCGTCATAGCGATCTTGTAATTTCACCATGGAGAGATGGAATACTTTGGTCCAGTTATAATATTTTCGAAGTTAGAAGCACATTTCTCTTCTCAAGGTATTAGAATCCTCTCCAATTATTATGGTAACTGCACAAAGTGCTTATCAATTCTGGCCATCCCTTTCATTTTGGATGGCTAGGATTCTGAAAATCACTTGAAAAACTAGAGCGATTTTAAAAAAACTTAGCATAATTAATCCAAAATAAAATGAATTACTAGAATGGATAATGGATATAAGTTACCAGTTTATTGGAGAGGATCTGAGTCCCTTCTGCAATGCAAATTTTAAGAAAAAAACTTCGTAATATGTACGATCAGAATTAAAAGTTAAAATCCTTCAATTATGCAATAAAGTTATTCTCAAACTTATACAAACAATGCATCCAAATTCCATTGGTTTCATTCAAGCTGAATATGGGAAGGGAAGCAGGCATTTTAAAATGGGTATTAAAAAAGAAGCCCGTAAAGCAGGAAGAAACATTGGCTATGACGTTAATACATGATCCCAGTAGCGCATCTACATTGATCATTCAGTATTTCTACTCACCTTGCCTCGAGGATACACAATAGATTTCATGAAGGTAGTGGCGGAGCTGATATTCAACTCGAAATAAATCAATTTCGTATAAAGAATATCAAACAAATCTCAAAACTTATTTAGATGTTATTTTTTAAAAATATGTTATACAAAATTTTTCAGATCATTGATGAAAAGATATCAAAACTGACTCAAAATAATTCTAAAGCCTATGAAACTAACTATTAAGTTTTTAAACAACTAATAAAATTATTAATTTTACAATGGTATAAAACTGCATTAATACATCTTAAAATTGATAGATTTTCTTATATCCAGTTATGTAATTCACTGAATCAATTGTCTCCCATACCTGAGCTGCAATCAAATTTATTAAACAAGCTTGATAATTAATCCAACAGGGTAAAGAACTTGATATTCGTACATTTTCATTTACAGATTAATTTAACCTACTAAGGAAAACTCAGGAATAAAAAATTATGGAAGAATATACTGACATAATTTGCTTGAATGCCCTTCATATGTCAGCACTAATCTGAATGCAAAACTAAATACATTCTAAGACCTCCTGAAGAAAAATGCATCATGAAATCCTAATGCAATTTTTTTCTAGAAATGTCCAAAGTAATTAATAGAAACCTCAAATCAAATTTTACATGCAAAGGACGGGGATGGGCATATGCCCTTTCGAAAGAGAAATGTGCATCGATAACTTAAAAAATTAGGGGTGCAATTGCACCACGATTATGTTTGGATCCACCTGTGCATTTGGGGATGATAATATCGAGTTCTATCAAGCTTTGAAACTAAGGATTTGATTTTGGCTTGAGTCTAAATTTGACGCAAGATGATTGAATTTAAGTCAACTTTCGAGTTGATTAGAGCAAAACCAATATATGTTCATTAAATATGAATACAAATATATATATATATATATATATATATATATATATATATATATATATATATATATATATATATATATATATATATATATATATATATATATATATGTGGACAAGTTGAACTGAACAACTTTCAATCAAGCCATCTGCAAGTCTGTGCAAATCAATTTTAAACACACAAATTGACCAACATTAGAGAAAAAATCAAACAATTTTTAAGTTTTAAACATAACTATTAACCCTAATTCCATGTGCTAGTTCACTAATCATGAAAACTGTACTTATGCATGATAGAAGATGCAGGTAATGCATTTTAATAATAGAATGCAAGCTAAGGCTTCGTTTGGGACGACTTTCTTATTGCTTTTTGAATTAGCTTTTTAGTAAAAAAAAATTTAGTTTAAGAAAATTTTGCACTAAAAAATTGCTTTTGAAAGCAATAAAAAAGCCGTCCCAAACGAAACCTAAGTTGGGGGTTCGAAATTCTAAGATTTCAAAAGTGTCCCTGTGGCAATCTTGTTGTTATATAAGGTGGGATGATGGGATTAGTCCATGGATTTTCTACTCTTTGACAAATTTAACCAAGAAAGGATATAATGAATAACAAGATTTTAACAATATCTATCATCCAACTTGGACTCCAACAAATTCTGTATCATCAATAAATGTGAAGTTTACAGTAGAATTAATGACATAAGTTAAGCACGCATGCCACTCTGAATACATATGCTTGACTAAGAAGTTGAAACCATCACATAAACTATAAGAATTTACTTTCCATTGGATAAAACACCAAAGCAACAAGCTCCGACAAAGATGAAATGAAATAGAAATATTCTGTGATGACAAACTAGTAGAAGTTTGGCACAGATAATAAATAACCAAAAACGAAATGCCTGAACAAACTGATGCATGCCCTAGTTTTTTCATGGCCAGGTAATCACCTGCTGCGATCCAACCTTGAATTTGAAAAAATCCTTATCTTCGCCCTGAAAATTAACACATTTTGCAATTTCAGTATCAGTAGATCTGTTGATGAAGCAATGAAGAGCAGAAACAACAGTTTTTAAGAGGTATTTTCAGATTTGATCAATGATAATGTACCCATAAACTATCTAAATATTAAATATCTGAAGAGTTGGATATCATAGAAATAGAAGAATCCTTTTAAATGCTTCAACAAGAGTGTGACAGCAAAACACCAGATCCAAGGTTAGGTCAGAGGCAGTAGAACTGTGTATTACCTCAAATGAACCACCTTTTGTCTTGTTGCGAGCTTCAAATATTCGTCCATAATATCCAATCGTGTAACCATCCCAATCAACCTTAAAGGCAATCATAATTTGATGTCTGCATCAGAGTTCATGCAGCTCAAACTTAATTAAAGTTATTATCACTGCAGCTACATAAGAAATAGAGCTTGAGTTCATTAGACAAATACAATTTTAACTAACACAAATAGTATTTTAAACTTGAATGTTCAGTTCACTTTTCATGCAATTTAAAAAAAAAAAAATTATAAGAACTTTATCAACAATAAAATATTTGGTGAAGTTGTTTGCTTCACCTTTCCTATTTATCTCTGAGAAATCCTATAAAGACTCGGCTCCAAGCTTGTTGCCTATAGTGTGAGCCAATTTGACTCATTAGGCGAAGGCCAGTTGGTCAATTTTAGTTAGCCAACCCCTATATTGACTAACCTAATCAAGATTTAAAATTGCATAATTGGGTATTGAGGTATTTTTCGTTCGTGAGATGAGTCGTAAACCTTAAGGTGTTTTGAGGCGTAAGCCTCAAATCTAAAAATTGTGTAAAGTCGTAATAAAAGTTAAAAGTGATTTTTTATATAATATCCAAATAATATGTTAAAGGATGACATATCAACTTTCTATTGAACTATGAAGTGACAAATTTACATATATATATAAAATAAAAAATTGTATAAGATGTAAAGTATTAAGTAATAAATTATGTGAAATAGAATTGAAATCCAAACATAACAAGAACAAATAACATAAATATATGAATTGCATAAAAATATCATATAAAATCAAGTTTAGCTCTAATTTTTTTCTTTCTCAGTTGTCTACTCATCTACGTTTAATTCTTAAAGAAAATTGAAATAATTGACAACAACTCATAAATCATATGTACTATCATTACTAAGGGGATTTTTATTTGGGTCACTGTCATAACAAATTGATCTCTTTCCTGCCTCATCCTGTAGGATCCAATACCTCTCATTCTAGTTCGACTTCTTTATTTATTTCAGTCATCTTCATATTTCATAAATATTTGCCATCAACATAAAGATAATACTCCAAAATTTTAAAAAGAGATGGTGGTGGCGTGAAGCTTTCTAGTGATTGCCTGCGGCGGCTATGATGGTGGTGTCTACGGTGTAGGTGGTGGGATGGAGGTTGAGGCAATTGAGAGGAAGTTGCTGCAGCTTGGGGGTGCAAGAAGACATGATTTTTTTTGGGGCTTTCAATAGATTTTAGGTAAGTTTTAAATTAAAAAAAAAATACATGAATAGAGTGAGGCGTGCGCCTCATGCAAACGAGGCGAGGTGTACCTCATCTATGATGGGCCACATCCAAGATGAGGCGTAAGCTCCATAAAAAAAGCCAGAGGCGTAAGCCTCGAGGTTTTTTTTTACTGTAATTGCATTGAGGCGAGCCTCATATTGCGCAATTTTAAACAATGAACCTAGTACAGTCTCAACTAACCCAAAATGGTCCTAGTTGAGTTAAATGTGGCCCAAAATGACTTAGCATAAACTTGGGTAACCTAATATGGTCCTAATTGACCTAATATAGTCCCTAATGACTTAACATAGTCCTAGCCAATTTAACATAATCTTGAGTAAGCTAATGTTATCCTGAATGGCATGAACTGGTTGCCCTAGTCAACTTAAATGGGTCCCAGTTGCATAGTATGGTCATAGTTGACTTTGCCAATCCAAGTTGACCCTAATATATCTTGGTGGTCCTCTTGACCCAACATGACCGCAACTAACCCAATTAATTATAGATTTACTTGGTTGAGCCCAAGTTAGTTTCGGTTGAGCCAAATTAACTCATTAGACTAACCTTGGAAAAGCATATAAACCGAACATGAGCTCAATTAAACCACTAGTCAGTCCTAATTGATCAAATTGGCCTCACTTGGCTCAAGAGTGATTCAATTGACTTGAGTTAACATTAGGGCCCTTAATTGAGTGCAATTATCCCCTTTAATAGCTCAATTAATCATAAATCTAGTTTAAATGTTTAATAGATCCTTCTGACTAGCCTAGTCCAGCTCAATTAAGATGCAAGATTAACTCAATTTGATTAATTAAATTGTCTTTAGCCTTTAGCAAAATCAACCCTTTGGCTAGCCTTGACTAGCTCCATTAAATTGTTAGATTAATATAGACTAGCTCAATTAGTTGAACCTAACTAGTTTGCCATTAACTAAGCTAATCACTCCATTTTCGGGCCAATTAGGACTTGAATAAGTTAAATGGGCTCTAATCAAGACAACCTATACAATGGTCTGCTCATTTAGCTTTGACAGGGTTCAATTGAGCCATGGCCAGCTAAATTAGATTGGGTTGAGCCTATTTGGCCAACCTAATATAGAACATGGGAAGTCACCTCAACCAATTGAATACTTAAACCCTATTAGCTCAACCCAAAGGATCTATTTAAGCCCATTTCCCTCTTCATTGCATTTTTATGACTAAATCTAGCCAAATTGACCAATTAGGCCTATATGGCTAAAAAAAGGTCAAGTAGATGAAATTGGGTAAAATGAAATTAACAATTGAATCATATTGGTTCATTGAATACTACCCCTAATGAAGTATGAACACTTCAAATGTCTTTCATGTCCATATCTAACATAGACACTTCTCCTACACAGCCTAACACACATCTAAAACACTTAAAATCATATCTTCGATTTTTTCCCCTCAAAAATTATAGTTTGATAGGCCTAGGCATATTTTGACATGAACATGACACATGAGGGCACATGCAAAAAACATTACAAGAAATTTCCATTCAATTCAATTATTTTCATTCGATATTTATATGAAATTCTAAAATCCCAATTTTAACTATAATTATACTCATCTTTCACTCATGTATTCTTGTCTCTTCATGTCAAGATTAGTCTATCTCCTCATCAATAATTCACCTTGCCTGTGATCTTCATCCCATCGAGCCAACCACACCATTGCTCCCATCTATCAAGCTTAATCCTTTGCCGAGCCTACTACTCAACAATTTCTTACAACATAATGCTCTTAACTTCATTGTGATTCTTTCAGAGACCTTTCATTCAACTAAAGGAATCTTTATCTCTCTCCTTCTATACACTCATGAGGCTTTAATTTCTTCTACCTAACCACAATTTCAAATCTTGATTTATTTTTTTAATGATTTTTGTTGTTTGGCACCAATTCCCTCGAAGCAGAGCTTCTTTTATATTTAATATGTATCAAATCTTATGAGTCCATTATTAACGTTGGCATCAACGCTTGCATCACCCATTCCTATGAACAGTGCACATGTCGCCACCAACATCCACTAGCATTGCTTCCCTCCATTGCTCATAAATTGACAATCATAATTATGGATGTAACTTAATTAAGGTAACTTGTGAATTGGCTCGTGCTTAGTTAGATAAATAACTCATTAACTAAGCTTAATAAACTAATAAGCCAACCTCAAGCAGGTGCGACTCATTTGTCCGTTCATAAGCCAACTCATTTTAAGAAAAAAAAATTCACATAAGATACACTTGAATACATTATAATTCAAGGTTCTAGTATAAAGCTATTAAAAACATTTGAAAATTCTATCACTTCACCTTAACTTATTTCTTATCAATTTTTAGCCTTTTTTTCATTATTTAATCATTCAATAATAATGATAATTTTAATTAGAATGATTTTCTCTTTTTCATAATATAAATGAGTTATTCGTGATGTATCAAACTCATTGAGTTAAGCTTGAACTTAAACTTGATTAATTAGATGATGGTGGTTTAACCTCGAATGGACTTGTTTACACCCTTAATTGTAGCTTCACGTCAATACATAAACTAGATGCATTGCAAGCGGCTACCTCAAAGGATTCCTATCAAGTATAAGGAAAATATAAGGCCTTGAAATTTTCACTAATAACTAAAGGCCGCCTCTTTGTGTTGTGTTAGTCATGGGTGGCCAACCTCTTGCTATAATGATGCTCACCTGGGACAAGTTTGGAGATGATACAGGAGCTCAACAAGGTGCCTAGGTGATAAGACGGCCTATGGGTGCTTCTTTTAGTAAGTTTTGATTTTCCTAGACTCACTCACCTATAGCCACCATACACATCCCAGGCAAGCATTATTATTAAGGTGTGCCTCAAGGCATCAAGTAATGATGAGATAGTCTTGCATTGATTTGATAGATGGATATTAATACTTCAAATGATAAAGAAAAATTAGTTTTTCTAATGCTAACTTGAGTTGGAGAAATAATAATGCCCATGAAAACAAGTTTATCAAATGTAAATGCAAGAATTAAGTTCTAGAGTAGTAAATTTTAAAGATAGAAGGCAATTCTAAGAAAATAGACGAAGAAATGGAGGACAACAAAATCAATTATAAAGAAAAGAGTGATCGAAAAGATAGTTATAAAGATTATATTATCCTTAAACTATACATGCTACTAATTTAAGTTGTTAGTGAAGATAACTTTCTCCATTCCGAGCGCTTCTTTGGCTCCATCGTGGTCATTTGACTTCGCTCCTTCGACAATATTTCCCTTCCTATAAGATCAGAAGTTACGGCATATTGATCGGAAGCAAGAAAGGGAGCTCGTTTGCTGTAAAGACAACTTTCTCCCTCTCGAGTGCTTCTTCCACCCACATTGTTGTTCGACTTCCCTCTTCCAGAGATGTTCCTTTCCTGACCGATCGGAAGTCTGAAATTTTGATCGTAAGCAGCGATGGGAGCTATTGGTGTGTAGGTAACTTTACCCCTTCCACGCGTTTCATCGGCCTAATCCCGTAAATCTACTGAACCGAGGGATTTTAAAATATATATAAAATATAATTTTAATTTTAATTATCTTAATTAATTATAATTAATTATAATTATTATTTTTTTAATTAATAATAATTTATAAATTTTATTATTATTAATTAATTATAATTTATTAAAATTAATTAGTTACGCTTAAATATAAATTAATTATAACTTATTACTTTAATTAATTTTAATAAACTTTAATTAATTTTTTATTAATTATAAATAATTAATTAAAAATAATTAGTTAATTAATTGTAATTAATTAATGTTAATTATAATTAATTAAAAAATGCATGCTCCTCCCTTGCCTCGATCCACGAGCCGATACAAAAGCTGATGACTCATGAGAAGGTATAAAAGTTCCAAATCCCGTCCTCAACGTGCTTGATGCGCTGGCGGACCTCCTATACGCGCTCTTGTAGCACAGTGAGATGGAATCTAATGCAACAGGTGCGACGAGGCATATAAGCCCTATACACGCTCTTGTAGCATAGTGGGGATAGTCCTCGACCTCGACATCAGCGCCGCCGACATTGCTACGCCATACTTGTTAACGGCGAATGATGCACTATGGCGTAAAGGTCCTATTTGAGCCATAGCGCATACCGCACGGCGCGACGCACACCATTTTGAATATGACGCAAATTATAAAAGAATTATAAAATATAATAAGCACGAATATGAAATATCATTAAATTGAAAGACAAACTATCATAATAATAAGCAAACAATGGTAATACAAATAAATAACAATCCAACATAATTTCAAGTCCAATAAGTAGTTAATCTTCATACAATTAAAGTATATTTAAATGAAAACAAATAGCATTAAGAAGATAATATTATGGAATATAACATTTATCTTAATACCTTTAATATATTTAAAAAATTAGAAAATATGTTATCTTAAAAATTAAAATAAATAAATAAATAAATATTTATAATTTACATTAAAAAATTTTTAAAAACAAATGGCATGTGCTATTTTGCGCCGTGCGCCATGGCGCGCATGTGGCTCAAATAGCGCGCGCCATTTTAATTTTTAAACATTTGTGTCGCGCCATACACATGACGTCGTAGGTGCGCTGCGCCGCGCCGTGCGCCATGACGCACGCTATTTTGCGCCATTGACATCTATGTGCTACGCAATATATAATGTTTTAAAATCCTATTCTCGGTGTTTGTGGCGGACCATAGAATCACCTATACGCGCTCTTGTAGCACGGTAGGTGGGTAAGCCGTATACACACTCTTATAGCGTCGTGGGGAAAGCCACTGATGTTCTCATACGGGTATTGTTGAAGGCCCCATACACGCTCTTATAGCGTGGTGGGATGAAAAGATATACGGTCATGGTGTCTAGGGACACCTACTATACACGCTTGAGTAGTGTGGTGGGAAGACCCAGCTCCCCTATATTTCTCTCAAATAGAGGATATGCTAGGATGCTGCCGAAATTTTTACTGAAGTGCATAAAGCTTGAACAATAAAAGACCTCACTTGAGCAGCAATGCAGAAGACCCATACTTGAACTGAAATGCATAGAACTTGGACTTGAACAGAACTACAAGAAATTGAACCTTAAACTCTAAAATGCACAATCAAGATCAAAATTCAAATGTCAAATAATAACATGAAAGTACGCTAAACCACCTATGAAGGGTGAATGTGGACATGATATAGATGCAACAGACTCCCACAACAATCCCTGCGATGTCAAATATACTATAATTGCAAGAAAATAGCAATCAACTATAGAATGCACGTATATCTCCCACCTGCATTAAGAAAAGCTAATATATAAATGCAACAATGCTTTCAATGCATATAAATAATGATATTTAATCAAGTCCAAATAATGTCAATCCACTATAAAGAGTATAAATGTCTTCTATATATATAACAATGAAGAACTCAAAACACAAGAAATGTTGCATGTAGATTGAAATGGCAACACTGGCATTTTATAGTAAAAGACCTGTCCCTATAAAATACAATCATCATACAACCTAAGATTGGTAAAAGGTGGATTGCAGGTCTGATAATGGCAAATCTGTCTCATTATTTATGAACCACTCATTATCAGATGCCACATTATCACACACTAATGAGTTCTCATCATCCTTAAACCCCTTGTTCCTTAGCCTCCTTTCTCTCAATCTCTTATTGTGCATAATATACACAAGGGAGTTCATTCTGAGTGTTGAAAGCCAATTTCTTCTTTTAGTTTGCACTTGACTATATGTACTCCAGTTTCGTTCACACCCAGAAGAAGAACGAGGCCCAAAACTCTAACTGCAAAACTCTGTAACTCCGGGGTGGAATCACCAAATTGGATCCACAATTCAACTATATTCAACAACAACAACAACAACAATAACATCAAGCCTTTATCCCACTACGTGGGGTCGGCTACATGAATCATTTTTCTCCATTGTGTCCTATTAAAAGTCAAATTCTCGTTTAAATCTAATAAAGAAAGGTCATTCCTAATATTTTCTAACCAAGTCTTTTTAGGTCTACCCCTACCTTTCTTAACATAAGTCAAATCTAATACCTCTACTCTCCTAACCGGGTCATCGCAAGGCCGCCGTTTTATGTGACCAAACCATCTAAGGCGACTTTCTCTAATCTTATCTTCTACTGGAGCTACTCCAACCTTTTCACGTATATGCTCATTTCGTATCCTATCGCTAAGGGTAAAGCCACTCATCCACCTGAGCATCCTCATCTCTGCCACACTTAACTTAGTATTATGCTTCTCTTTTAAAGGCCAACATTCGGCACCATAAAGCATTGCAGGCCTCACTACCATCATATAGAATTTTCCCTTAAGTTTGAGGGGTACATTTCTATCACACAACAAGCCCGATGCATTCCTCCACTTCAACCATCCAACTTGAATTCTGCTGATAATATCCTCATCTATTTCACCATCACTCTGAACAATAGATCCAAGATATCTAAAACGTGTACTCTTATTAATGACTTGATCGCCCAAAGTCACAATCCCCTCACTAGGTCTATTACTACTAAAATTACACTCCATATATTCCGTTTTAGATCTACTCAAGCGAAAACCTTTAGACTCTAAGGTTGACCTCCATAATTCAAGTTTACCTTCAACTCCCTCTCTAGTCTTATCAACAAGAAGAATATCATCAGCAAAAAGCATACACCAAGGTACATCCTCTTGCAAATGTCTAGTGAGAACATCCATGACTAAAGTAAAAAGATATGGGCTTAACTGCTTAAGGTTGATCCTTGATGTAACCCAACCGAAATAGGAAAATACTTGGTCAATCCACCTTGTGTTTGAACACAAGTAATAGCTCCTGCATACATATCTTTAATGATTTGAATATAAGCATTATAGACTCCTTTCTTTTCAAGAACTCTCCATAGCACTTCTCTTGGAACTTTATCATATGCTTTTTCTAAATCAATAAATATCATATATAGATCCTCCTTATTTTCTCCACAATTCAACTATATTCAAGAAAAAAAAATGAAAATCAGAAGTCAGAACTCAGAATATATTAAAGTGTTATGAATTTACAAGAATAAGTATACCTGGAGGCCATTTGACAATAGTTGATTTTGCTGCTTGCAAACCCAAAAAATCCCTCCCTATTCCGAAATAAAACAAGTTATAAATCTGCAAGCTCCCTACATCAACATGCATACTATATTTCCAAGAAGGGTCACGCCGTAATGACGTATTTGTCTTATCCTTGCCTCTAACCATGTTTCCTAATGCAAAAATCCAAAAATAAACAAAAAAATTCAAAAAATAAAAAAGCTAGATTTTCTTTCACTTGAAAAATCTTTGGTTGAACTTAAAAAATTTACCTAAAATCGGTTGTGGACTCCTAGAGGGCGGTCGAACACTTCAAGAAGGCCGGAGTGAGGCGGCGCCGGCGGGAGAGGCGGCGGGAAGCGAGGCCGAGCGGCGTGCGAACAAACTGGAGGACTGCAGCTTTTTTTCTGCTCAGGTTCGGGTATGGCTGATAGGGGAGGGGAGGAATTAAGTATTATTTCATTGAGACTTAAGTGAGTAGGTCCCGAAATTAGAGGCGTGTGCCTCAGGCTGAATTGCGCAATTCAGCCTCAGAGGCGCGCCTCACAGTGCACGAGGCGTACGCCTCATGAATACCCAAAAAGGCTTAAGCAATGAGGCTCATTTGCCCAGAATTGCGCAGAGGCGTGCCTCTCATTGTGCAATTTTAAACTATGCTACAAACCCAATCTGTCTTCTGAAAATTTGCATCGAAACTTGTTAAAACTCTCCTCGACGACCCAAAAAAAAAAAAAGAACGGGGTCTGCAGAGAGGCCGGGGGTGCGAATTTTTGGAGCCCACACAAGAAAACCTAAAATAAACAAACCCATGATCTTTCATATTCTTTAGTTTAACATTTCATAGATTTGTGTGCTATTAAAAATGTAGGGCTTGTTTTCTGCGTCTCAATTTCAATCAAATCCAATACAAGAATCCCAATAATTTCTAGTTAGCTTTCAGATCCTCCATCTAATTCATTTTAGTTAAAAGTTGTATTTGCTTTAAACTCTAATTCACAAACTCCTAAAATATTATCCTAAGCCTATCCATTTATTTCCAAGAATTTCAAGCTTAAGCAATTCATTTCTAGAGACATAAAGAATAATACTAGAAGAAAAAAGGTCAGAACATACCACAACTATCTCTCCCATCTTTGGTTTTGGACCATCGCCATCTCGTAAATCCTGCAATTTACTATATATTAAAACTAGAGACAAGTTAAAAAGGAGCACCAAATTCTGATCAAAAGGTTCTTTTGGCAACATTGGTGCTGCAGAAGGCTTTGATTTTTGCAAAATGAAACCTTGTATTGAAGACCAGATTGTGTCTCTGTGTAGTCTGGATATCGCATTTTTGTTTTTCCATAGTCCTTTCCACGTAGAGCTGGCACTGTTTCAAAAATCAATTTTTAACACAGTTCAAAACTATTCCTTTCCACTGCTAAGGAATTCAATATTTTCTATGTTATTTATGATAAATTGGTTGACAATCTAAGATCTATATAAATGCCAATGCCTAAATATTGTGTTTCCATGTGATACTGGAGTGCAGACTGAAAACTTAAAGCAAATACCAAACTTAAGAGACAGGAATGAATTATTGGATGAAAATGGTTGTCCTGAAGGCTTTTGTTTTTTTCAGCAAGGTGTAAATTTGCGGTAATTGACATGCACTACAAAAGAAATTAAGAACTTACTATCAGCGAATTCAGCTGCTATTGCCATGGTATTGACCAGTGCATTTTGGAGGGCATTGATGCTAAGCCCAATGAATGATGCTAAAAGTAGTTCTCTTCGCTGAAAAGTCTCCGCAACAGTCATCAGGCTGTTTGAATCTATGTACAATTGAAACAAAACAAATGAAAATACTTTACATCAATTACAATTGAATAAATTCAACATTTCTGAATAATAATGAAGGTTTTAACAGAAATGATGGTTGTATATGTAGTCATGAATGTTTCTAAATGAATATATGTGGTGCACAAATCATCATGGTCACTCCGTTACTCATGCCTACATTGTGAAGGGATTTGCAAGTATAGGGTATATTGAATAAATGAAAATTGTGTTGTTGTAAAAGTACCAAGTGAATAACTCTCACCAACAAACTTCAAATTAATAATTGAAAGTAAGTTCGATCACTAGCATATCAAACCAAAATTTGGTTCCCCTGGTTCACACCCTCACAACAAGTGCAATCAAAGTTAATTGTTAAGTTGGGATAGAAAGGTTCATCCAATTTGTGGATCCCATGGGTCTTGGCTATCTTCTATCATGGTTATGTAAAGTTCAAGAGCAAGTGACTTTCATGACGGATCCATGTGGTTGAGTGGACTTTTAGTGCAGAATATTTGATGGTGATAAAGAGATTTATTTTGAGGGGAGTGGGAGTGATGGCCAATGTGGATAATTTTCACACAAGATCGAGATTGCCAAGGGCACAATGAATAAGTGAAAAATATATTACTAGAGAAATATAAATTGATTGGCACTTAGAGTTGAAAACAGATTTCATCATTAGTATAGCTCACCCAACTTTGATCACTTTGGTTCACACCCTCCTATAT
Organism: Dendrobium officinale; assembly: GCA_019514585.1. Taxonomy (NCBI): domain Eukaryota; kingdom Viridiplantae; phylum Streptophyta; class Magnoliopsida; order Asparagales; family Orchidaceae; genus Dendrobium; species Dendrobium officinale. The sequence goes on along the minus strand of CM033691.1, from coordinate 47,628,532 downwards.
AAAATAACTATAGAACATGCCATCATTGTTGATTTAGGGGAAAACTAGATGTTTTAGTAGAATTGATTGTTTTAATGGAGAAGAAATGATACTAAATCTAATTTAAAATACATACATCTTATCAGTATACATTACTATATAAAGAGAATTAACCAAAGAACTTAACTTGAGTTTATTTTTCGCTTGATTCATAATAAAAAATGACTAGGTCGTTTCTATGCACCCAACCAACTGTTCTACCAAGCTGTTTAGCTCAGTACTATAGCATAGGGAACATAAAATTTATAAATAACCTTGATCTTATTACCAAGAATTTTTTAAGCATTTGTTTCTCTTCATCTCATGATCGTCTACATGATAATTAATAGCTTATAAAAGCTCTTGATTTTACACATAATAAGTGGTTTATAAAGGCATATTTTTAGTTTAAGCAGTATCTCAATCCGATTTCATCGAGCATAGCTGATGTGTTCAGATTTCATTGATTTACAACCACATCATCATATGTCATCATCATCATATGTGCGCATATTTTCTGCTATGTTATTCTTAAAAATGTTGAACCAAAATGTTCATAGGAGAAGTTGTTTAATCTAGAGTAATTTATTTTTAACATTGAGTTAAAAATGGGAAAAAAAATTGACCCATTAAAATTTCATGATCTTCACATGAATTAAAATGACATAGATCATTCTAAATCAAGCAATAAAGGAAAAAAGAAATGCATACTTCGAAAGAAAGCCGCAACTCCAAACCACCTTTGAATGGAACTTTGACATGAAGTGAGTTTGAAAGAAGATGGTCTCAAGGGAATACTAGAATCTCACCACTCAAGGAAGAAACCTTGGCCTGCATGCGGTTAATCGAGACTTGAAATCCTCTTGAAGTCTTTCTCCTTGCTATGCAAGGACTGAAGCCCTAATAAAAATGAATCAAACATCAACGATCAAAGTATTTATGAAAAAAAAAAAAAAAACAAATCTGCACTCATAGTTCAAAAGATGATAGCATTTACATCATTTATTATTTGGAGATCCACTCATTTCATTCCAGAAAAATTCAGAGCAAGGGGTACAATTCCTGACTTAAATCTCCTAAATCCTCCAAATATGGCATAAGGTGAGTTAAATTCAAATCTAGCTAATATGTTTTAATTTCTCTATTTCTCAACTTCTGTCTGTTTAAAGTTTTTCATCAATTTTTGCACCATACATCTAGCTTTTTTATTGCATATTAAGGAGCAGATTCATAATGCATATGTATATTTCGTTTTAGTTTATTGGATGTAAACAATGCTCTTCAAGATTTATATTACTATCTGAAAATATTACAAATGGGCGGCAAAAATAAAAATTTCTCATCATGATGCACCTTAATGTCCAATTTATCTTATATGTTGGTGCATAAGATTTAAATAGTACAACATAACTTTATGCCCATATCAGAGTATTTTGAACTTTGTGCGTTTTTTATTTCCACTTAAAATAGTGTATGGTTCACATGCTCCAACAATCTTCGCCATGATCCAAAAAGGCAATCAAAGTGCGCGCATCGAGGTGCACCTCGAATCAAGGCGCACGATGAACACCTCAAGACTTACGCCTCACTAGTTCTGGTGAGGCTTACACCTTCTTCATATGAAGCTTAACTCATCGATGCATTTTGAGGCACCGCCCCAAACACTTAAATTTAATTTGGGGTTTTATTTATATTACCCAATACTTAACCTACCATCCCGACCCGCACGCATGCAAGGAGCACTTCTATTTGGATTAGGTAGGTCTCAGAATAGAGATGTTATGCAAGAGTTCTTCATTGATCACGTGCCAAGTTCGTCTCCAACATGCGAGCAAGAGTGCAACACCTCAACGGTTGGCTCCAGGATCTAAGAATTAATTGGTTTATGTTATATTTAACAAAAAAATTAAAAGATAGCACCTCAAATTACATAAACAAAGAAATACTAATGATGAATTGGATCATTTCGTTGTTGTTGACTTACAACCTGATAATGAATGGGTAACACCCAAAAGTATTGTAGTTCTTGAAGTTGAAGTTGAAGGATAGACTTAGAATGATGAGGAGAATTAAGAAACCAATGCTGACATTAAAAGATCTATTGAATTAGGAGTAGCTTTTACTTCACAAAGAAGCAAAGTAGGGTTGGAGCTTCAAAAAAAATCTAAAGGTGATCTTAAATATAATGGATTTTTTTTTTTTTTGGTTATTTTGGAAGCTATACATTTATTGAGAGGTTTGATGGAGAAGTTTAGAGAAAATAAGGAGGATCAATATATGATATTTATTGACTTAGAGAAAGCATATGATAAAGTTCCAAGAGAATTACTATGGAGAGTTCCAGAAAAAAAGGGGTTAATAATGCTTATATTTAGTCATTAAAGATATGCATACATAAGCTATTACTTTTGTTCAAACACAAGGTGGTTTGACCAAGTATTTTCCTATTTCAATTGGATTACATCAAAGATAAGCCTTAAGACCATATATTTTTCTTTGGTCATGGATATTCTCACTAGACATTTGCAAGAGGTTGTACCCTGGTGTATGCTTTTTGCTGATGATATTCTTCTTGTTGATAAAACTAGAGAGGGATTTGAAGGTAAGCTTGAATTATAAAGGCCAACCTTAGAGTTTAAAGGTTTTCATTTGAGTAGATCTAAAACTGAATAAATAGAGTGTGATTTTAGTAGTAATAGATTGTGACTTTGAGCAATCATATCATTTATAAGAGTACACATTTTAGATATTTTGGGTCTATTGTTGGGAGTAATGGTGAAATAGATGGGGATATTAATAATGGAATTCAAGTTGGATGGTAGAAGTATAGGAATGCATTGGGCTTGTTGTATGATAGAAACGTCTCCCACAAATTTAAGGGAAAATTCTATAAGATGGTGATGAGACTTGCAATGATTTATGGTGCAGCATATTGGCCATTAAAAGAGAAGCATAATATTAAGTTAAGTGTTGCAGAGATGAGGATGCTCAAGTGGATGAGTGGCTTTACTCTTAGAAACAGGGTATGACATGAGCATATATGTGAAGGTTGGAGTAGCACTAATAGAATATAAGATTAGAGAGAGTCGCCTTAGATGGTTTGGTCACATAAAACGGCAACCTTCCGATGCCGGTTAGGAGAGTAGATGTATTAGATTTGGTTTATATTAAGAAATTTAGAGATAGACCTAAAATGACTTGGTTAGAAAATATTAGAAAATGACTTTTTTTTTAGATTTAAATAAGAATTTGACTCTTAACAAGACACAATGGAAAAAAAATTCATGTAGTCGACCTCACGTAGTAGGATAAAGACTTGTTGTTGTTGTATTAATTTGTTATTTTATTTTTTATTATATCTAATACAATATTAACTGGTATAGGGGATATGAAAAAAATGTTTCAGTTAAACAAGATTTTTGAAGATGATTTTGATACATACTATAAGGATTCTTCTAAAGAATGTCAAAGTGAGAATGAGACTGCCATGGGTCTTAATCCTCGGGTCATATTTAAGTTTTAAGTGAGTGTTTAATTTGAATTTAGTTCCAAGCTTTTGTGTTAGCATAACATTTAATTTAAAATAAATCATTATGTCAATGGTTTATTTCACTTTTTATTTTTCTTTTTGAGGCTTACGCCTCGCCCCACTAAGGTAAAACATCTTGATTTTTTATTTTTTCCTTTTTAAACCTTGATTTTCGTCATATAAATGTTATATACTTCAACTATTATGAAATATGAAATGTATGGTTCATTATGCTTATGATGCATAGCCTCTTTTCATCAAATTTCAGATTATGTTCTACTGATCGAACATAATATAAAATTTATTTCTCTCACTCATTCATAACTACATGCATTTGCATGTCCTTTCCACTAACATGCCCTTCTTCAAATGTTGACCTAAGAGTTTCCAGGAAACATTTCTCAACTAAGATATACAATTTTTTCATATTATTTCTTGGAAGTGACCAAATGATATTTGTCATTACTTTCAAAAGAGATATTAGGGTGGTTTGAATCTCATAAAAATGTCTACCTTTAATGCAAGAGCTAGATGAGGGAGAAAAATTCTCTCCTTATCTCTATGATCTTCACAAGGGTTAAAAAACAATTATTTTTCAAAAAAAAAAAAAAAAAAAAACTAACACTGCAGATTGAAGGATAGAAGCATGATCAATAATAAAGTTGAAAGAAAAACTTTGATATAGAACGCTGCTAAGAATCTGTTACGCCGGCCCAGGAGGGGCCGGCTGGACCGGTCCAACTCGGACCGGTCCACTGTTACTCCAGACGGAGAAAACAGGGGGCGGGCGGAACGTGAGGTCCACGTGGACGCTTGGGGGGAGGTTTAGGAGGGAAATTTTGAATGTGAGGGCTGTTTTAGGAAGTTTATTATTGTCCTTTATGATTAATTTTGTATAATTAGGAGTTTGGGGGGGAATTTGCATGTTATCTTGAATTTGAATTGTTTTGAGATCTAGGTTTTGGTGTCTTGGGCTCTTGGCTTCGCCGGAGATCTTTTGGAGAGTTTTTCCTTCCTCTCGAATTGAAGGAAAGTTGTATCTTGCAAGTGCTTTTCATCCGTTATCGAAATAAAAGCGTTTGTATTGTTTTTCCTACATTTTCCAACGGCTCTTCTCTGTTTTTGGCTGTTTTCTTGCTGTGGACAGCAGTTCATCCTAGATCTACTTGGGTTTTGGTGTGAAACACTTGGAAATCCAAGTGTTTCCTAACAAATTGGTATCAGAGCATCGATTCGGGACCACCGGCGGCTGAAATCCTGAAATTTCAGCAAGATCTTCGTCTCCGGAAGAAGATTTTTGTGGATCCGATAGAAGAAAAATAGCCGGAAAGAAGATGGACGTTTTGGAAGGAGAAGTCGGTCAATTGAAAACCGATCTGGAAGAGAGATTCTTAGACTTTCAGAATCAGATCACTACCAACAACGAAAGGTTGGAGGGAAAGTTTATGGCTATAGAAGAGATGATGAAGAAATTGTTGGAGATGAAGACAAATCCGACAATGTCAGAAGCAAGAGAGAATATCGGAGACCATGGTGTAGGAGGAAATCCGAACCCGCGTAGGGGGAGGAGGAATCAAGATGTGGAGATCCTTGAAGGAGACGATGACATGCCACCTCTAGAGCCACTTTCTAGAGAGGAGATGAGCATGGGAAATGACCGTCGAGGTGCTAATTTTCAGCGTCGAGGTGCTGAATTTCAGCGTCGAGGTGCTGATTTCCAGCGTCAAGGCGTGGATTTTGAAGGCAGAAGGGGAGAATATGAGGGAAGTGCAGATTTTGGCGAGAGAAGAGAAGAATATCAGCGTCGAGGTGCTGAATTTCAGCGTCGAGGTGCTGATTTTGAAAGGGGAAAAGGGGATTATGACGAAGGACTCGGATACCAACAACGGAGGGAGGGCCGGGACACTTGGGGAGCACCTCCTCTTCGAGGAATGGGAGGCTATGGAGAGTTCCGGGGTAACGGAAGGGATCCGAAGGTGAGGAAGTTGAAGATGCCCATCTTTGAGGGCGAAGATGGCCATGGCTGGATCTATAAGGTGGAGCGTTACTTTGCGGTCAACGGGCTGACAGACGATGAGAAGCTGGCGGCGGAAGGATTGTGTCTGGAAGGGAAGGCATTGGCCTGGTATCAGTGGCGAGACAGGAGAGAGCCTATCAGGAACTGGAGAGAGTTCAAGGATTGTTTATTAGAACGTTTCCGAGCCGATGGGGGAGGAGACTTCTATGAACAGTTCTTTGCTCTGACACAGGAGGGGACCGTGGCCGATTACCGGGACAGATTCGAGTATCTGGCTAGCCGTTTGGATCACATCTCAGAATCAGCCCTAGAGGGAAATTTCATGAAGGGGCTTAAACCTGAGATACGAACAGCTGTCAGAGTGTTGGAGCCAAGGAATTTAGGCAAGGCAATGGAGATTGCACAATTGGTGGAAGATCAGAAGAGATCAGAAAGAGGAGCTCGAGGCAACAACTCAGGGGGGTCGTACAAGATGACTACTGCGGTATTACCCTCTAAATGGGTAGCGCGGGGGGGTCAGAAGGAAGCACCCAAGGAAAAGACTGGAGAAAGAAATGGGGGACAGTTCAAAAGGCTGACCGAAAAAGAAATGCAGGACAAAAGAGCAAAAGGGTTGTGCTTCAGATGTGATGAGAAGTACATGCCGGGGCATAGATGCAAGGACCGATCTCTTCAGGTTCCCCTCGTTTGCGAAGATGAGGAAGACGAAGAGAGAGGAGGGAATGACCCCGAGGTGGAGGAGGAGGAGAAGTTGCATCTGGATGTAGTAGAAGTCTCTCTGAACTCAGTAGTGGGACTCACTTCGAGTCACACTATGAAGGTGAAAGGAGAGATCTTTGGTCGTGAGGTTGTGGTGTTGATAGACAGTGGAGCGACACACAATTTCATTTCCACCCAGATTGTTGATGTGATGGGAATGGAGCTAGTGGATACCGGAGGTTACGGGGTAATGATGGGCACCGGAAAGGTGGAGATGGGTCGAGGTGTCTGCCGAGGAGTGGTATTGAAGATTCAAGGGATCCTGGTAAAGGAAGACTTCCTTCCCTTGGAATTGGGGAGTACGGATGTCATCCTTGGGATGAAATGGCTGCAGACACTGGGAGAGACCAAAATCAATTGGGGAACACTAAAGATGGAGCTGGTGGTTGGTGGCAGGAAGAGAACGATTCAGGGTGATCCCGGGCTGACCAAAGCAGGGGTTTCTCTCAAATCCCTCATCAGAACCATTCATGAGGAAGGAGGAGGCTTCTTAGTAGAGTTACACCGCCTGGAAGGAGTCAGATTGGAGAAGGAAGGCAATGTTCCCTCTGCAGTACAGCCACTCATACACCAGTTCAGCGAAGTCTTTCAACCGCCCCAGGGGTTACCTCCTCAGAGAGAGTTGGAGCATGCCATTACTCTAAAAGAAGGTGAGACTCCGATCAGCGTCCGTCCTTACCGCTATCCACAGATTCAGAAAGATGAGATTGAAAAGCTGATCCGGGAAATGCTAGAGGCAGAGATTATCAGACCCAGCAACAGCCCTTTTTCTAGTCCAGTCATCCTAGTTAAGAAGAAAGACGGGAGTTGGAGATTTTGTGTGGATTACAGGGCTCTGAATAAAGGCACTGTACCAGACAAGTTCCCAATTCCTGTGATTGATGAGCTATTGGGCGAGCTACATGGTGCAGTGATGTTCTCTAAGCTAGATCTAAAATCTGGCTACCACCAGATCAGGATGAAGGAGACTGATGTTCCAAAGACAGCGTTCAGGACTCATGAAGGGCATTATGAATTTCTGGTAATGCCCTTTGGATTGACTAACGCTCCTGCAACATTTCAGTCCCTGATGAATCGGGTATTCAAGCAGCACCTTAGGAAGTTTGTCCTAGTCTTTTTCGATGACATCCTGGTGTACAGCAAGACTGTGGAGGAAACACTGGGAGCATTTGAGAGTGGTATTGGAAGTGCTACAGGAGCACCAGTTGAAAGCCAACCTGAAGAAGTGCAGTTTTGCTCAGGCAAGTGTGGAATACTTGGGACATGTGGTATCACAAGAAGGAGTAGCAGCGGATCAAACTAAAATTGAAGCAATGCAGAAATGGCCGCTACCTAGGAACCTCAGGGAATTGAGGGGTTTTCTAGGATTGACTGGATACTACAGGAAGTTCGTGAAGGGATACAGTACCATTGCCTGGCCTTTGACTGAGCAGCTGAATAAGGATAATTTTTGCTGTGGAGAGGCGGCCACTCAGGCATTCGAGAGGTTGAAAGAGGCCATGACGACTGTCCCTATTCTAGCTCTTCCAAACTTTGAACAGTCTTTTGTAGTAGAGACAGATGCCTCAGGATATGGGTTAGGGGCGGTGTTGATGCAGAATCACAGGCCAGTAGCGTACTTCAGTCAAGTGCTTTCAGCCAGAGCTAGATTGAAGTCAGTGTATGAAAGAGAGCTGATGGCCATTGTTTTGGCAATCCAAAAGTGGCGGCCATATCTCTTGGGAAGACACTTCATTGTACGGACTGATCAGAGGAGCTTGAAGTATTTGTTAGAGCAAAGGATGGTGACCGAAGAGCATCAGAGATGGTTATCCAAACTATTAGGCTATGATTTTGAGATCCACTATAAGCCTGGTTTGGAGAATAAGGAGGCCGACGCTTTATCCAGATGCGTTGGGGAGATTCAAGAGTTGGTTGTGTCAGCGCCATTGATAGTAGATTGGGGGGCCATCAAAGAAGAAAGTATGCGGGACGAGGAACTGAGGAAGATCAGGGAGGATCTGGAGAAAGATAGGAGTAGTCATCCTGGTTACTACATTGAAGGGGGGAGACTATTGTACCAGGGGAGGTTCGTGATGCCACGAACTTCCATACACATTCCCCACCTGTTGCAGGAATTTCATGGCAGCTCAGTTGGAGGTCACTCAGGAGTTCAGAAGACATACAGGAGGCTGGCAACAGAACTTTATTGGAAGGGGATGCATAAAGACGTGGAGGAGATGGTGGCGGGTTGTGAGGTCTGCCAAAGAAATAAATACATGGTCATGACCCCAGGAGGTTTACTACAACCATTGGCACTTCCAAACAAAGTCTGGGAGGAAGTGTCCATGGATTTCATCGATGGATTACCCAGGTCAGAAGGATTCACGGTGATACTGGTAGTGGTGGACCGGCTTAGCAAATATGCACACTTCATTCCACTCAGACATCCCTACACCGCAGTGACAGTAGCGTCAGCTTTCATCAAGGAAGTGATCAGACTGCACGGAAGTACCAGAAGCGATCGTATCAGATAGGGACAAGGTATTCCTCAGCCATTTCTGGAGGGAGTTATTCAGATTGCAGGGAACAGTGCTCAAGAGAAGCACAGCCTACCACCCACAGACGGATAAACAGACGGAAGTAGTCAACAGGAGCTTGGAGACGTACCTAAGATGCTTTGTTTCGAAGACGCCAAGGCTATGGGCAAAGTGGCTATCCTGGGCTGAGTACTGGTACAACACGTCATTTCACTCGGCTTCACAAATGACTCCATTCAAGGTGTTGTATGGGCGGGATCCCCCACACTTGGTACACTTTGGGAGCAGTAGTACCCCGGTTTCGTCAGTAGAAGAGTACTTGGAGGAAAGGGACCGATTGCTTGAAGAGTTGAAGAGGCAATTGCTGAGGGCGCAACAAATCATGAAGAAGCAAGCAGATGGGCATAGAAGAGATATCCAGTTTGAGGCAGGGGATAAGGTGTTCTTGAAGCTTTGTCCATACAGGCAGAAGACAGTCGCCAGCAGGAGGAATGAAAAGCTGGCTCCAAGGTACTTTGGTCCTTATGAAGTGATGGAAAAGATTGGGGCAGTAGCTTATCGACTGAAATTACCCCCATCGGCGACTATACACCCGGTTTTTCACGTCTCACAGTTGAGAAAGGCCATTGGTGACCACATTACTATTCCCGAGCTGCCGACCACACTTACGGAGGAGTTAGAAGTGATCATGGAACCGTTGGAGCTGAGGAGGGTTCGCCAGAAAGAAGATAATACTAAGGAAGTATTGATCCAGTGGAAGAACCTTCCTGACTACGAGGCTACGTGGGAGCCATACGGGAGGATGAAGCAGCAGTTTCCTGATTTTCACCTTGAGGACAAGGTGATTCATTGGGAGGGCGGTAATGTTACGCCGGCCCAGGAGGGGCCGGCTGGACCGGTCCAACCCGGACCGGTCCACTGTTACTCCAGGCGGAGAAAAAACAGGGGGCGGGCGGAACGTGAGGTCCACGTGGACGCTTGGGGGGAGGTTTAGGAGGGAAATTTTGAATGTGAGGGCTGTTTTAGGAAGTTTATTATTGTCCTTTATGATTAATTTTGTATAATTAGGAGTTTGGGGGGAATTTGCATGTTATCTTGAATTTGAATTGTTTTGAGATCTAGGTTTTGGTGTCTTGGGCTCTTGGCTTCGCCGGAGATCTTTTGGAGAGTTTTTCCTTCCTCTCGAATTGAAGGAAAGTTGTATCTTGCAAGTGCTTTTCATCCGTTATCGAAATAAAAGCGTTTGTATTGTTTTTCCTACATTTTCCAACGTCTCTTCTCTGTTTTTGGCTGTTTTCTTGCTGTGGACAGCAGTTCATCCTAGATCTACTTGGGTTTTGGTGTGAAACACTTGGAAATCCAAGTGTTTCCTAACAGAATCATATCATTCTAACATAATCTTGGCTCTAAATGTTTATCCAAGCGTAAATGCAAATGTTATAATCTAAGCATTAGTGAAATAAATCAAACAAAATATTTTTTGAAGAAATTTGAAAAAATAAATATAAACTCCCAAAGCATTAATGCAAATAATGGCAAACTAAAGAGAGGGAGGTAGGGTAGGGGAGAGAGAGAATAGTCCAAGCCAAGCGATCATCAAAAGGCATTTATTTCACAGGTAGTGAATAGAAAGCTTGACCAAATGACGTGTTTAAAAAATGAAAGCAAATAACATTCACAATATTTGACTTCATAGATGCTTCAATTGTTCCATTCTTGTGAAGCCTTATATAGCATTAGAAACATGAATCGCATAAAACTAATTTATAGTGCCTCTGCTATTTAACGGAAAATCTTAAACTAATTTACTAATTATATTTCACAAAATAACGACATTAGTATTTCTAATTTCATCGGACAACTCTTTTGACTTTTAATTCAATGATCTCATATAAAAAAATAATTAATATGGTTAAATCCACATTACGATATTAAAGTATAGATCTTTAATATTAATTTATATTATTCAAAAGGAATAATGCTACATGTTCAAATTGATATGTGCGAGGTAAGAACAAACTAAATTAATAAAAAATATATTTTTGGTTTGATTTATTAACTAAACCATCACTGCAGGAAAAATGACATTTTCCGGAGGCCATTTCCGTCGGAAAATGATTAAAATCCATCCGTAATTATGTTTCCAGCGGATTGTTGACGGAAAATTTTTTTACGGTAATTCACGCGTCGGAAAATAAATACCGTCGAAATAATTCCACCAGCAATTCCTTTGAAAGAAAAAAAGAAAAAAATCATCATAATTTAAGCCGCGAATCAAGCCCGCTTGCGGGCCCGAGCCCATGAATCAGGCCCGCTTGAGCTCGCAAATCAGGGAAGCCTGTGACCACGCAGGCTTGTGAAGCAAGCCCGTCCACGAACCCGCGAGACCGAGAATCAGGCCCGTCTGCGCCCCCGCGGGCCCGAAAACCAGGCCTGCCCCTTGTGATTATGTTGCACGAGGTTTGAACCCCACCAAGTTCCAATCGAACTTCGCTTACAAACCAAATGAGTTGTGATGAATAATACATTGAGTTAAACTACGTTTTTATATTTATATTAAACTTTTCTTAATAATTATTTAAATATTAATTATTATGATATAATTTAATTAATAACATAATAATAAATATATTTATTTTAATTATTAAAATTAACATAATAATAAATTAGAATTTCTTAGTAAATTAAAATTAACTAATATAAATAATAATTGAAATATCATTAACAATATTAAAATTATATTATTTTCATATTATTTAATTAACAATATTACAAATATTTATATTATTTATAATACTTGATATTTATATTAGAATTAAAAAAAAATTAATTTTAATTTAACAAAATGAATAATTTTAAGCATATATAATAATTATTTTTTCAGAAAAATTTAAATTTCGTCGGAAATCCACCAGAAAATGCACTAGAAATCATCCGGAAAATTCCGCCGGAAAAATTGTCAAAAATATCCAGTCGAAAATCCGTCGGAATTTCCGATGGATTTTTTTCCGCCGAAAATTCCTTCGGAAATCAGCGTTTTTCCTATAGTGCGTTCGACTAAACATAAATAATTCAAATGAAATTATGAATCTAATCTAAGGATTTCATGATGAGCAAAGATCATTTGTCATTTCAACTTATTCACCCCACACCCTTACATCATCTATTATGCACCTTTGCTCTCCTTTACCTGTACCACATCATGTCAACATGCAAACAACTCAACAGATTTATCCTCTGCATTTGCAGCACAACACTCATCTGCCTAGTTTATCTCCCCATTTGTGAATCTATCGCCTCAATCAGTCGGTATATCATTCAGGTTGGTTAGTTAAGCAGTTCACACACTACAGGAAAATCCCATATTACCGGCGGACGAAATCCGTCGGAAAACATAGATATTCCGACGGAAATATACGTTTCCGGCGCACGTTACGGCGGAAATTCATACACCGGTTTCGGCCGCGTCGATAAATTATTTCTGGCGCCAATTTTGCGTCGAAAATGTCTCCGGCGCAGTTTCCGGCGAACTACCGGCGAAAACACAAATCGTTTTCGACGTTGAAAAACGTCTTAATTCCGGCGCCATATCCGCCGGTAATTAGCGTCGCATGATGCGCCGTCTATTACCGGCGGATATAACGACGCAAAGTGCATGTAGGAAACCCACGAACTCGCTTGCGACGCAAAGTATACGCCGGTAATTACCGGCGGACTGTGCGCCGGTACTTACGCCGGTAGGTTCCGTCAGAACAAAGGCGACGGTACATACCATACGATTCGTTGTATCGTCGTTTCCAGCGAACTTCCGGCGCAAATTCCGCCGGAAACCTGTAGCATTGACAAAAAAAAATTCCTTCCCAGCCAACAATCAAATTTCCACACCTGCAAACCAATACAAATAACAATTCCACAACAATTCAATTGTAACATTACAACATGTCAACAATTTCACCACAGTTTCACAACAGTTTATAACATTAAAAGAAACAGTTCAGTACTAACAATCAACTAAACACATCACATTAAAAGAAACTGTTCAATAAAACATGTTCACATAAATAAACAAGTTCATATAAACTAAATTAAACTACTCTGACTCCGTGGACTCCTCAGGTGGAGCTACATCTTTTCCACTCAGCTGCTCCCTCATCTTGCGCATTTCATCCAACAACTGATTGTGTTGCTGAATACTTGTTTGAACCTGTGCTTGCAGCTGAGCCTGCCAATCAACTTGTGATTTCCTTACTTGTTCTAGCTCAGTTTGAAGGGCACTTATTTGTTGAGCTTGTAAGGACTCATGCGAACTGGATGCGAAGCTGGATGCAGTAGAGGATGTCATCCCCTCGTATGCCTGAGCTTGCGCACCTAAGCCATATACTCTACCATGCTGCATTCCTCCGACGGCCTGCGACCAGATGCGATACTCAGAATACTCCACAGAGCCGCCAGAAGAGCCCTCACCTGATGCGGCATGAGTCTCTCGAAGCCGTGTATAATCCTCCTGTGAAAGTATAATATAAATATATATAGTTAAACTAAATCTTAGAAAATATTAAACATATATAAAAATATACTTATATAGGCTTTTCTTGATCTCTCATCAATCCACTGTTGATCCTCCTGTCGCTTATGAGTGCGACTATGCAATTCAACAGGAGTTGGTTCTCTACCAAGCATCGCTTTCTGTTTGAATTAAGAGAATTTTATTAATATAAATTAAAGAACAATTTTAAAAAACATCTTCACAGCAACAGATAATTCTGAGTGAGTCGTGCACCCTTTCCAGATTGGTTGCTGGGCAGCATGCAATAAATTATAAAAGTTTTGTGCCTCCGTATTCGGTAACTCTTCTGTATTTTGTTCAGTTTGAATTCCAGTTGCATCATGAACTAATTCCTCAAGATTTGGATGGATGTTTTCAGCATCAGCAACATTACTACTTGTAGAAGGACCGCATTGATAATCAAATTGTGGCTCATACTCACCATGAGAAGTCCAATACCAATACCGTGGCATGAATCCTCTGCGATACAGATCAACAGTTACATCATCTGGTTCTAGGTGCACTAGATTTTTGTGTTTAGAACATGAACATCGAAACTTTCCTTCTGATATAAAGCTGGGCAGCTGTTTCGCTTGCTGAATGAAAAAGTTCACCCCATTGATGAATTCATCTGTTAATGTCTTCTGACCTTGAGATAATCGGTTATACATCCAACTTCTTTGATTTCTAATATCCATAACCTATATATAAGAGTAAAAATTTAATGAATTTATATATATATCTAATTAGTATATCCAAGATATCAACGCCACCTAAACCAAAGAGGCAAGATGTAACTATTAGGTAAATAATATTTCTTTCCCGCTTAATTCCTCCATCCAAACCATAACCAATATAAAGGCATTCCCAAAAGGCTCGTTTGTTAAGTTGATGAACATATAGAAATTGAGCTCGTTCATACCTAGTTAATGCTTGTTTGTTTAAAGCTTGATAACCACTAAACGAACCAAATATGAACCAAACATAAACTTAAACTAAACATGAACACCCAATATTTTAAACGAACCAAACATGAACAAAAATAATAAAGCTCGAATCAAACACGAACCGAAATTGAACAAGCTAATACTAAACAAACTCAAACATGAACACTCACAAACTCGGCTCGGCTCGATTCATTTATAGCCCTATCCATGACTAAAGAAAAAAGATATTAACTTAAAACAGATCATTGATGTAATCCAACTAAAATAGAAAAATATTTGGTCAAACCACCTTGAATTTGAACACAAGTAAAAACTTCTACATACATAACCTTAAAAACTTAAATATAGGTATTATAAACGCTTCTCTTTCCTAAAACTCTCAAGAGAACTTCTCTAGAACTTTATCACATGTTTTCTCATCAAACCTCACAAAATATATGTCGCTTCCATAGGTAGTCCTACCCAGCATGAATCCAAATTGATTTTGAGAAACAATAGTATCATGCTGTAATCTATGCTCAATTACTCTCTCCAATAATTTAAATGTATGACACATCAACTTAATTTCTCTATAATTCATGCACTGTTGTACATCACCTTAATTCTTGAAAATAGTAAACATCACACTCCTTCACTCATTTGGCATCTTTTTAATTTCTCTATAATTCATGTATAGTGATAACAACCATGACTATAGCAAAAAGATATGAACTTAATGCTAGTCCTATATGTAATCCAACCGAAATAGCAAAAAAAATTGATAACAAAAACCTTCAAATCCCTCTCTAGTCTTATCAACAAGAACAATATCATCAACAAAAAGCATGCACCAAACTACATCCTCTAGCAAATGTCTAGTGATAACAACCATGACTATAGCAAAAAGATATGGAGTTAAGGCTAATCTATATGTAATCCAATCGAAATCGCAAAAAAAAATTGAAAACAAAAACCTTCGGTTATCTCCTCGGCGGCGCGCGACTAGGAAGGAGAGAGGCGGCGCGCGACTAGGAAGGAGGCTCGGCGAAGTCCGGTGACCGTCGACGGCGAAGTCCGGTGATCGTCGGCGACGTTTAACCACGGCGAGCGACGAACGGCGACGGAGGGCGACGGGCGAAGCAGTCGAAGTGAGAGAATGGAAGGAAACGAATGACGACCGAGGGGTTCGGGTTTGCGAAATAGGGCTTTTACCGGCGGACGTTCCGCCGGTAATGACACTAGTGACGTCGGTATCAATTCCGACGTCTCATCCGTCGGATATATTTCGTTGAGTTTAAATACGCCGGCGCAATATCCGCCGGTAAAATACGCCGGAATAGTTTCGCCGTAACGTGCGACGGAAATGGTTGAGGCATCCCAATACCGTCGGAGTTGCCGGCGAAACCTGCGTCGGTGAATTTACGGCGTATTTTGCGCCGGAAACGTTGACGCAAACTTTACGTCGAGCAAATCCGCCGGTAACTGCGCCGTTTATTACCGTCCAGAATTTTCCGCCGGAAAATCCGACGGTATTCGCATGTTTTCCCGTAGTGACATAAAGATTACTAAGCTTGCACGTATCTCGCCAAAATTGTGAAGCAATGTTCTTTAGGATTGACGAAGAGAATCTTTTATCAATATTGTTAATGACGACGATTTGTCATTTGTAACATCTTTGTGTTGGATTTTTATTTGTCTCTATTATGATGAATTTTGCATAAGTATAAAAATTAAGTATTTTAGAGATGAGGATGCTTAATTGGAAGAGTGATTTTAATCTTACAGATAGAATGCGAAACGAGCATATATGTGAAAAAGTTGGAGTAGCTCTAGTGGCAGATAAGATTAGAGAGAGTTTCCTTAGATGGTTTGTTCAATAAAACATCGGCCTTCCGATGACCCAATTAGGAGAGTTGATGTATTAAATTTAGCCTATGTTAAGAAAGATAGAGGTAGACCTAAAAAGACTTTGTTAGAAAGTATTAGAAATGACCTTTTTATTATAATATAATGAGAATTTAACTCTTAACATGACACAATGGAGAAAAAGGATTTATGTTACCAACCACACGTAGTGGGATAAAGGCTTGATGTTGTTGTTGTTCTGTTATGATAAATTTTGCCAACTCTACAATATAGTTAAAAAGTTTCAATTCCTACTTCAGTAACATTTCAATTCTCCAAAGCAAAGTGCTTTGTAGGCTAGGGTAATTCATGCAGTGCAAGTACATCTCAATTCTTAGTTTGCAATCCTTATTTGTCTTTTAAAGTTAATTATTAGTAGCTTAAATGGCATTTGTTATTTAGGATTTGTTTATTTTTTAATATTTATCTAGTGATATTTTTGTCATTTTCATAAAACCTATTTCTATAGATGGTGTCGAGATACTTGAAGAAAGAATAAATAAATGTTGTATTTTAGCTTCTCTTCATAACATTGATTTCCTTTTTAGGGTTTCTTCATTTTTCTTCCTCTCAACCTCTTTCATATTTTTATTTTGATATGTTCCTTAGTTTAATCTTCTCAAGTTATTTCTTTACCTCCCTAATTCTCCCTCTTGATCATGTTATTCTTATTTCAAAAATAAGTATCGAAATAGAAAAAAATCCCACCCAATCTCCACATCCACTACACTACTCTTCATCAAAGGGCCTTGTGTATTGAACATGCATGTCAAAGGAGAAATACTTTTGTTAGGCACAGTGTTTAGTCGATGTTATCCCAGTTAAATCCCTGAGTGGCAACTCTGTTACCCACAATGCACATAGAAAATTTGATTTCAATTTGAAGTAGCCTTCACCCTCCATCTACTTTTGTCAAAGGGTTAGCAGAGTCTAATACCCTTTCAAAAAAACATTAAACTTAGTTGTTCAAATCAATTCATTAGTAGCATCACTCATGGACTCCACCCAAGAGTTAATGATGATTTTAACATAGAACTAAGCCAATGATCAGTTGCCTAGCTCCCTCAATTGACTCAATTGTCCTCTATTTTTTTTCGCTGCTTGTAGGTCAATGTATGAATGTATAACGATGAGACCACAAGCAAAAGCCTCCTTAGCTAGAAGGGCAATGCCAACATCATTTTCCTCAATCATTAAATCATCAAATAATCTTCTCGTTAGCGACAAATGATAAATTGATCGCACGAATAACCATAAGCAGAATAGTCATTGAGGTGGATGATCCGACAACCACAAGTGTAAAGAGCTTTTGAGAAGCCTTCTTTAATTTTTCCATAATATGCAACTTCATCCAAAGAAAAGGATTGCATAGATTTCATGGAAGCAAAAAAGGAAACTCTAAGACAGGAGAATGAATTAGGAAATTTGGAAGTTCAATGGATGTTCTTGACTCTATTCTAAATCTTAAATATGGTTCAAAAATAGAAGCACCACAAACCTCCAACATCATTAACCACTAATTAGGGCCTAATAAATATTTGTGTCCTCTAGTTATAATAATTAGGAGTGATCTCAGCCCAAGTCAACCCAAATATATCTGTACAATTCATCTTGACCGAGCAAGTGCAAAATATTATAATAAAACTCAAAGAGTAAGATTTTTTGGCTGATGCGATCTAACCTCTCACTCTTCTCTTCATAGCTCAACTTGGTTAGGTCATTTAAGTTTCTAAAATCATTCAGAGTAACTTAGCAAGATCAATCTTTTAAAAAGCAGAGGCATAAGACGTCGTATTTTACCAATTATATAGTGAGGAACGAGCCTCGAGGCAAGTGGTCTAAGTTTGAACTTTTAATCAAAATATTGTTTAATGTGATATTAGTAGGATCCGTTGGCTTTATTTTCATAAGTTGTAATTCTGATCTTTAATACTTGAAAAAAAAAAATCAAAATTTTGTATGTATGCATAATAATCTACAAATGGAACCTGCCAATTTTCTATGAAGACAGATATTATTAATTTTTATTATAATATAAATAACTGTATCAGATTCACAATTTCATTTGGTGAAACCGAAGCCAGTAAAGATCATCCAAATGCTCTGGATGATAAAAATGATGAGCATTGAAACTATTCAAAGCTTTGGTTAACAAAAAGGGGGATTTTGTTTGGCCTTTAATATGACCAATCATAAGAAAATTGATATTTAAGTTAAACACAAATCTTTTGAATGGAGGAATTTAGAAGTAGAGATTAATTTGTTTGTCCACTCTACGCAGCTTATGGCCCTCGAATTTAATCGGAAACCAAGCTTCAGGAAACATAATATTTCTAATGGTAATTAATAATTGCTGTAAAGAGAAGAAGATACCGGAGCGGAAGCTTTCCTCCAGAAGCTTCTACAAGGGCGTCCTATCATTTGAAGTGAGACTGCAAGAAATAAAGAGAAGAACAAAGAACTAATAGCGATTCCTGCCAAAGCTTTAAGAAATCACTAATTGAGTAAAAATGAAAAGATGGACTATGAAAAACAAGAATAGAACCCGCACTTTCAGCCGATGCAGGCGACCCCATTAGAACAAAAGAAGCGGAGCGGACAGCGTAACGATTGGCAGAATGATTGAATCCGGTCGAGCGGTTCACTGATGCGCAAGGTACCAAAGGCCGGAGTGCTGTCGCCACTGGTCAGTGGAGAGCCATGACGTCCAGTGACTCTACCAGCGCTCTGAAACAATTCTATTTCTGCTCTGAGATTAGTAGAGTCGAGAAGATAAGGAGATATAAGAGGAGGTAAATTTTTTTAGAAGAGAAAACACATAGGGGCCGTTTGGTATCGGATTTACAGCGGAGCGGATTTACCAAACAGATTTTGTGCGCACGTTAAATTCCGGTTATCGGTAAATCCGGGATTTAAGGATTCGGCGGATTTAACGGGATTTACAGCTAGGGAAGTGTAACCCGCCGCGCCGGTGTCGTCAAGCTCTGCGTTCGCACAGCAATTATTATTTATTTGCCGAAACCAATGGAGGCATCGCTTCAGCTCGCCGCCTCATTCAATCCAACTCTTCTTCCTCTCCGGCGTGCTGCTACGTCTTCGTCCGCGAGCTGGTTGCTCTCGACGCAGAGGTAATTTTTTGGGGATTTACATACATACCACTTTATTTGTATATATTACATATTTAACATCTAATACTTAAATATTACATTAATACCACCTAAATACTATTCTCAATTTCTCATAATAAAAATACCACTCCATCAAATACATCGCTCATTCCGTCCATTTTCTGCAGGATTTTTGCAGGAGAAGAGGACATTCCCGCGTGTATCTCTCCGGTGACTCGATTTCGCTCTCAGCATCGTGCGTACCTCATATCCTTTTCCATTTCCTCTTCTATCTGCTCGGTATTCTGTCAAAGTTCGTCTCTCTGCTTGGTATTCTGTCAAAGTTCTTCTCTCTGCTCGGTTTGCTCTCTGCTCCGATTTTCCGTTCATTCCGTTCAGCAATGCATCTCATTTTCGTTCCATATTTGACAGCCACACTTTTTGTTTAATATCTCCATGGTTTATAAAATTAAGATTGTTTGTTATTCGTTTAACGATTTGGTGTTTGATTTGTTATCTAATTTCAGTTTGAAGGTAAGGAACAAATGACAAGCACATGGCATAAGTCGGTAATGCAGGATTGTGGTGAAGAAGTAGTAGACGAATTATGTAGAGATAAAAAAGAGGATATATTTATTGCATTCAAATTTGGAGGACTTTGGGTAGACACAAAGGACCAATCTAGAAAGAGGTATATTGGCGTCAAACAAAGGACAGTGAAACTTGAGAAAGGACAAATGAATACTTTCAAGATTAGAGCAGAAATTGCTAGAATATGTCCATAGATTAAAGGACATCAGTATAGCATGCATTATCACATTAATGGAACATCACCTAAGAAGTATAAAGTAATCAATTACGAAGTTGACATTAGCCAGTTGGTAAACTAATCGAATGAAAATTTACGTGCCGAAATTGTTATCTCACTACATGAAGGAGATGAAGATCAATCAAACTCATAGCGATTGAGAGTACTGAACAAATAATAGAATGTTCTATTTCTTAGAATGATGCTGCTTCAAGATTGCAAAAAATAAGTGTAACAAATCTCACTGTTGTAGCATTATTTAATGAAGCATCAAGTTTCAAAAATGCTCTCCGATCATTTGCTATTAAGGAGAACTTTGGGGTGAGGATTAAAGCGAGTGATAAGAAACGAGTTATTGCGGCATGTTCATATCAAGGATGCCAATGGTGAATTCGGGCATCCCTATGTGAAGAAACTCAATCATTTCAAGTAAGGAGAGTAGATAGAGAACATACATGCCCTGGGATTAATCCTGCTGGGAATCGGCTAGCCACAGCTTCATAGGTTGCTAACGAGATTCAGGAGATGGTGAAGAGGTGTCCAGATATTCCACCAAAAGATATAAATAGCAGTCTAGAGAAGGAATTTGGTTTATTATTACCTTATATGAAGATTTGGAGGGCAAGAGAGCAAGCTCATGATAACATTTTTGGCTCAGTGGATGACAACTATAAATAGGTCCCAACTTTTACATCATAACTACTTGATCGAAACCCAGGGTCACACATCACATATACATTTAATGCTTTTGACAATGCTTTTCAAAGGTTTTATGGGATCCAAGAGTTCCAGTTTATGTTTATTTATAAGATTCACAAACTCAGTCCATACGCACAGTCATCCAAGAGTTCCAGTTTATGCTTGCAGGAATATGGGATCCAAGAGTTCCAGTTTTATGTTTATTTATAAGCTTCACAAATTAAGTCCATACGCACAATCATTTATATGCTTCACAAATTGGCCATAGGACAGATAACTCTCACTTCCTTGTGCAATTTTTGCAGCCCCGTGGGTCATCCTGGAACAATTTTTGCAGATAACTCTCAGGAACTCTCACTTCCTGGAACAAATTTTGCCGAAAATGTTATCTTTTATTTATAACAAATGCCTTTGTTGTTATCAGCAAAGCAATTCTTCCAGCCAAATGGCTGTGCGTATGGACAGAAGAATAAATCTTCTTTTTTTTCCTCCAATAACTATGGGACCTGTCTCATAAAGAATAAATCTGTAAAACTGATCTCAATTTCTGAAATTCTTTGACTTATCTCAATGAATATTCCGAGAATGTGGAAGTTGCCAAACAATTTTTGAAATGAAAAAGTGTTGTTTGACTGATCTCAATGAATATAATTTAGAATTTTTTTCATTAATTTGGATAAGCAAACAACATACACTTGATCAACACAACAATTCAAGCAACTAACATAGACGACTAAACAAAACAAAAAAGTCGTGTTGATACTACTTAGCATTCAACCCTTCCCGACAAAACCCATTACAAACCCAAACGAATGGCTACATCAACAAGAACAATTGCAATGAAGACTTTCATCAAATATATGATCCAGTCAAGCTTCTTAATAACCTTTACCTCAAAGCCTTTGTGTTCATCATCTGTACCATAAGATGCATCTTATACTTCATCTATCCATCTAAAGTATCTGCAGTCGTCATCAGTTCGATTATTCATGCACCTATAAAATTGTCTTCCACTATTACCACGGTGGCATGTATACAAGACATAATTCAGCCGACAATAATAATAAACTTCTGCTCGTGTGCGCCTCGTAGTAGACGAATTCGTAGAACTCATTTGAAATGTTAAAATAATCTGTCAACAAAGACAAAAAAATTTAGGAATAAATATCTGGAATAAACAAAATAGAACCTGAAAAATGAATTTTTAAGAACACTACTTACTCCATTCAAAAGCATTACAATACAAAATCTTTTAGAATAAGCATAGCCAAAAAGCTAGACTGGATCAACATAGTCTGTAACTAGAAACAAGCTTAAGAACTTACAGCCATTATGTAACAAAAGACTTAGAAATTTACAATCAACATAGTCTGTAAGTAAAAACTCATTCTATAACTTAGAATCAACAAATTCTGCCAAATTATGAGCCTAAAAAATTTGAAGATATAAGTGTAGATATAAGAGAACATATAGATCGCGAGAGGAGCGAAACTTCTGGACGATTCAATGAGAAGATGTGGGGTTTTGGATCTGTGAGGAAGATCTACGAGGAAGATGCCTGGAGTGAGATCAACTAGGAAGAATGCAGCTCGCGATAGCTCGCGGAGCGGACCTTATGGACGATTTTGTGAGAAGATGTGGGGTTTTAGATCTGTGAGGAAGATGCCAGGAGGGAAGATCAACGAGGAAGAATGCAACTCGCAACAGCTCACAGGGAGGAAGATCAAAGGGAAAAGGTTCCAGGACACGAAGATGTGAAGAGAAGAGGTTTTTAAATACGGTGGCTAGGGCTTGCCTAATGAAAATAGATGGAATGAGCGATGTATTTGACGGAATGGTATTTTTGTTATGAGAATAGTATTTAGGTGGTATTAATGTAATATTTAAGTATTAATTAGGTGTTAAATATGTAATATATAACAAATAAAGTTGTATTTATGTAAATCCCCCTAAATTTGTTTCTCCGTTGGATAGCCCGCTTACGCAACTTATGCCTGTTTCGTCTTTTTTTTTTGGATTTTTACATAACTAACCCTCAGAATACTTCTATTTACGTATCTCACACACAAACTTCACTTTTTACTGTTATACCACCTAAAATCCCTAACACTCTCCAAATACAACACTCTGTTGCTCCTGTTAAGAGGTGTCTCCTGCTCTGTTTCACAAAAAAAGGGATCTGCGTCAGTCCAATGGAAGAGAGAGAAGGGAGACGCTCCATTTCTATTGTTCATCTTCTTCCTTCTCTACTATTTTTTCCTTTCTAATCTTTATAGATTACATAACTTATCATATCTATGTTGGGTGAAATTAGAGTGGTGTTTGTTGAGGAATATCTCTGTCTTCTTCACGGAATTGGCTGGAGCAGCACCCATCACTATTCTTGTTTATTGTTCGTCTTCTCCATGTGATTTTTTTTTTTTTTTTTGTGAATTAGCTTCCTGTTGGATGTGTCTCTTGAAAGAATAACAATTGCACTTTTAAGTAGTTATTTGTGATACCATGTAAATAGAAGAATTGGTCTAGCTTCCATAATATGTAGCATTCAAAAAACATGACAATGCTATGGAATGCTGATGGAGAGAAAACTGTTAGTATTCAAAGTAGACAAAACTATTCAAAAAATCTAGAAGCATTCCATAAATATGCTCGGTTTGTAAGCGACGAACACGCTTCTCAATCGTGGAAGACAAAAAAAGGGAGCTGCCTTAGTCCGATGGGAAGGAGAGAAGGGGAGAAGCAACGCGAGAGAGCCACTCGAATAGGTTTCCCGAGTGAAAGGCTGTTGTTACGAACTGGTTTCTAACGGAAGCAAATGGAGTGTTGTATTTGGTGAGTGTTAGGGCTTTTAGGTGGTATAACAGTAAAAAGTGAAGTTTGTGTGTGAGATGTGTAAATCCACGTGTTTTGAGTGTTAGGTATGTAAAAATCCCCTTTTTTATGTAAATGAGTAAATCCCTTTTTTTAACTGTAACGAAAAAGACATTTATGTGCAAAATTTTTCCCCTTTTTCCTTCTGCACCCATGTCTTTTTATAGTAATTTTTTATTTTTTAATTATGCATTGCTCAATTTACATATTCCATTTTTGAATAATGTTCATGTCATAATATTGTTCGGTTAATATGTTTACAAAAATTTGTCAATAGAGCTACTCAGTTAAGCTGATAATCATGTTTATATTATCGTAGGTCCTAGATTGATAAGTTAATTTCATTCAGAATAACTCATGTCATATTGTTCAATTTAATTTATAAATATGACAATGCTACTCATGTTGAATTATTGTATAGCAATATGATGTTAGTTATGATTAACGTAAAAATAATTGTTTGGTAGTACGATTGTTAGGCTAATTAGCTAAATAAAATCAGAATGAAGCTAACGCTTAACATCGAGTTTGGACAAAAATAATTTTGAATCTGTGAACAACAACGATTCATCTAATCGATCAGGGGCGGAGCCAGAAATTTTTATTAGTTGGGACACAAATTAATGATTTTCAAATTATTTTAAATCTGTATTTAAAATTTTAATAAGTAAAATAGTTAGAAAAACAAAATATACATTGCAATTTTTTTTTAAAAAAAAAAATTGAACTACTCCCCAAAGTTCATTTTCTACATTTTGTTTTTGCTAATTTTAAACATATTTTCATATTCAAATAACTTTAAAAAATTTTGAGATATATATATATATATATATATATATATATATACAGATAGATAGATAGATAGAGAGAGAGAGAGAGAGAGAGAGAGAGAGAGAAAGAGAGAGAGAGACCCATGCAAATACCAAGAATTAATCTTTTGGGGGAAACCAAGAATTAATCTCAATTTTGAGCACAGATGGCTTTAGGGCTGCGGCTTCAAGCCTGTGAGAAAAATAGGGGCAACGATAGGGATTTAGTATAAAGCTAATTCACCTACTTCTGTTTTAACCTTTTATATCAAATAGATTACCTAATTAAAAATAATTCATTTACAAGTGGGGGAACCTGCCCCCACCCTAGCTCCGCCAGTGTATCTAATGTCATCCACCTAAAAATTATAGGTTCAATCTAGATTGGACAGTTTGTGAAGCAAAAAGGGGTATAACTCATGAAAATACTTATTAAAATTTAATTACAAATTCAAGGACAATCAAGTTACAAACTAGTATTTTTTCGTAAATGTTTGATAGAAATGAAAAGGTTTCTAAAAGGTAAAGGTTTAACTCAAGTCAGCTCTAGCTCCCAACTTTGTGTAGGTAATAATATATTTGTCAAATCTGGCCAACCTAATAACACATCCCAAAATCCTAAGTGGTTGGAGGAGCATAACGTTGTGCTTATTGAGTTCTTGTTCGAGCAGTTCATACACGGTAATGTATGTAATGATAACTTAAGGAAGGAGTAGTATTTGAATATTATTATTGTGTTAAACAGACGTTTGGGGATATATTATACTGAATCTTCTATAATGATTAGATTAAAAAAAATATGAAAACTGACTTCCGAACTCTTTATCAATTAATAAATCATAGTGATTGGGGTTGGGATGAGGAATACACATTCCAATTGTCATTGAGGAACTGTGGGAAGAAATTAGTCATGTGATGTTTTTATTTTGCAATTTTTCTATTGATTGACTTCACATCAAGAACTCATTTCTATTAATGAAATTATAGGCAACTTTAAAGCTTTTATGATTTCATCATCATCCTTTTCACCAATATGATATTTTTGAAAAAATATGTGCTGAGAATGTTGTTGTTGACACTAGTGCTAGATCTAATAGGACACCAGCTATAATAGTTAATTTAGAGGAAGACAAGACACCTCAGTTTGAAAGATGAATTTCTCACTGCTAACAGTGTAACTTATGACTTCACCATGCTATATTTTCATTTTTAACATATTGAAATAGAAATCATGTCCGTGGTACCGCCCAATGATGTTATGTAGAACGACACATGCAATGACTATATATACTTGAACACCCAATGGAAACTATCGTATGTTTGTCAAAACCTAAAAATGTTCCTTCCAAATCCTAAGAGTTCTCTTAACCTCGTTGCATAGTTGTAAGTGTCGATGATTGAATAACTCTTGCTTATCAATATACCGCCTAGATGTACTTCCACGATATCGCCTAAGTGATATTGATATTCACAAAATAGTGCAATTAACTATAATCAAATTTTGATGCATAAAAACATGGATGATTTTCAACTATATATTCAATCCACTCCTTCAAATCGTCTCTCTCCCATGTCATTAGTATTGCTTTATTATCCTTGTTCTCCTACAATGTGTCTTGTATATCCAATATATAGTGCTTATGTTGTTAAGTTTTCCATTGTATCTAGCTTGTGCAAACAATAAATCATTGTGTACGGGTCACTCCTTTTGACCATTTTCTTAAAAACAACAGCATTTTTATTTGGCTCCACCAATAACTTTTTAAGATTTTTTAATCCCCCCTTTTTCCTTAGGCACATTGCAGTTCTGCAAGGTTCATCACTTGATCTCTTAGAACCTAGCATTTGACTCATAATACATTTGGAAGTTGGAGTCATGCCATATGTTGTATCAGGGAGGTTGCTGTTTGTAATTCCTTCATTGTTATAAGTTACACTATTCACCATGAGAAACTCATCTTCAAACTGAGATCCCTCATCTTTCTCTAAATTTATTGTTGTAGCGGTATTCTTATTGGATCTAGTACTAGTGCCAACAACAATGTTCTCAGCACATATTTTTTTAAAAATATCATATTGGTGAAAAGGATGCCAATGAATTTGAAAAAGCTTTCGAGTCACCTAAAATTTCATTAATTAAAATGAGTCTTCTTGATGTGAAGTCAATAATAAAAAATTTGTAAAAGAAAACCATTACCTGACTAATGTCTTCCCACAGCTTTGTAATGGCAATTGGAATGTGTAATTCCTCGTCCCAACCCGAACCATGCCAATTTGTTGATTGATAAAGCGTTCGGAAGTCAGTTTTTATATTTTTGAATCTAATCATTATAAAAGATTCAATGTAATATGTCTGCAAACGCTTGTTTAAACACAACAATAAGATTCAACCACTGCTCTCTCCTTAAATTACCATTGCATACATTACAGTGTATGAACTGCTCGAACAAAAGCTTGGCAGACTCAACTTTTTGCTCCTCCAGCCACAAAGGGTTTCAAGATGTGCTTTTAGGTTGGCCAGAGTGGATAGAGATATAGTCACCTGCACAAGGTTAGGAGCTAGAGCTGCTATGAGTGAAACCTTTGTCTTTATTTTTTTAAAAAAAAATCATTTGTTTCAAACACTTAGAAAGTTTTTATTAGTTTGTAATTTGATTATCCTTAACTTTGTAATTAAAGTTTAGAAAGTATTTTCATGAGTTATATCCTTTCTTGTTTCACAAACTATCAATCAAGATTGAATCCACTATTTTTGAAATATGTGGCATTTGATGACTCGTTGTCACTCACCAAATCAAAATTTTCTTTGTCAAATCCAATATATTACATTCACTTCATTCTGATTTTATTTAGTCCAATCATCATACTATCAAACAATTCTTTTTACATTAACCATAACAAATATCATATTGTTATGCAATACTTCAACTTGAGTAGCATAGTGATCTTTACAAATTAAACTGAACAAAATGACATGAGTTATTATGAAAATAAATAATTTATCAACCTACAACATACGATGATATAAACATGATTATCTTCTTATCCAAGCAGCCCTACTGCCTAATTTCACTAAACACATTAACCGAGCAGTACAACAACAGTATTATGTAAGATCAATATATGCAAATCGAGCAATGTATAATTAAAATTTTAAAAATTACGATAACACAAGCATGCGTACATAATGAAAAGGAGAAAAATTCGCACAAAAATTGGTCTTCTATCTGTACCATACATGATTCATCACAAGAAAAAAAATTTGTGCTGAAACAGGCATTACGATGCGTAAATGGGCGTCTATCCACAAAAAAAAAAAACCTATGTGTCGAGGGCAACCAGCTCGTGAGTGCGGACAAAGACATAGCAGCACGTGATCAGAGACGATAAGGCGACGAGCTGGAGTGATGCCCTTATTCGTTTCAACAGAAAAGGGAAAACACATAACTTCATGACATGGGCGTCGCGGGTAACACTTCCGCAAGCTAAAAATCCTGTTAAATCTGTCGAACTTAGGGGCTGTTTGGTATCGGATTTACAGCAGGATTTAAGTCGGATTTACGCTAAATCCAACCAAATAGTTTTTGTGCGCGCGTTAAATCACGGGATTCGGTAAATCTCGGATTTACAGATTTACGGCTTAAATCCGGGATTTAGTAAATCCGAGGGGTAGCCGGATTTAACGGAATTTATCCGAAGAAGCACACGAAAGGGAGAAAGTTACCTTCACAGCCAGCGAGCTCCCGTTCTTGCTTCCGATCAAAATGTCGTAACTTAAGATCCGGGTTGACGAGAAAGTTCATTATACCGGGATTTAAGGTGTGCACAAAAATTGTTTGGCAAGATTTAGCGTAAAACCCGCTTAAATTCGGCTGTAAATCTGATACGAAACAGCCCCTTAGAAATTACAAGTTTTTGGCATTGGATTAAATCCCTAACTGTTTTTGGCTTGGTTCAATTTTAGCTATTTTTTTATTTAAGTAATCAAATAAATTTGGAAAATTTTTAAATATTTTTTTGGCTTGGTTCAAATAAATAAATAATTTTAAAATTTTGTGTGTTAGAAAAATTTATAATCATGAAAACACCTTTTAAAAGTCGTGAATAAGTTCAATATAAAAATCGATATGAAGTCTCTAGGAAGCTCAATAAGAAGTTCGGGATTCATGTTTGAAATAGAGATAAGGAATAAGCTTACTTAAAAGTAATGTTTGGAGCTAAATATATTCTTAAGTTTAGCTTAATTTTTATTTTGTATGTTTTTATATAATTTTTAATTTTATTATAATAAAGAATTATTATTTTATAAAAAATAATTTTATTATGTGTGTTACACTCTTTTATTAGAAAGAATTTGAAAATGAACAACCAGGATTTATTCATGTTTATTGGATTATTTATTTTAAGTGTTAATAAATAAGTTTCTGAGATTGTTTGATAGCTTGAAAATACTCGTAAGATAGACCATACGCATTTGATAGTTCAAAAATATTCTTTAGATATGTTCGCAAACATGCTCTACAGTAATTGTTTATTAGTAGGTTCGACAATACTCATTTGATAAGCTAAGGAACATCTAAAAAGTATAGCTTGGCTTGCTTGTTTAAAGCTCAATAAGTAAGAAAAAAATTGAGCATGAATCAAACACAAACAAAACATAAATATCTATCATTTTAAATGAATCAAGCTTAAACACAAGCAGAAAAACTCGAATCTAGCTCGAACCGGGCTTGAACAAGGCAATAAAAAATGAGCTCAAACATGAATAAGCACTTACTCGATGTGGCTTGGTTCATTTGCATCCTTATTTTTCACAATAAATTATGATGATCTCTTAAAATTTTAAAATAATATAAAATAATTATATAAATTAAATAAATATGAAATGAGACATTTAATTTTGATATTATATTTTTTTTCTTAAATTAATTTTGATATTATAAAGAAATAGATATCATGGCACTTAAATACATAAAAAATAAATAAAAATACTCAAATTATTTGCATTTCATTATTAGCTCATGATTTTTTTCTCATGAAGAAAATAAATTTTTAAAAAAATTAACATGATATATTTTGATAATTTAAACTAACTCATGATTTCAATTTTTGTTATCAAGGATTTGAATTGATTATATAAATTTTAATTTATTTCTAATATAATATACTATTATCAAGATAAACTTAAATATCTTGAAACCAAGCTTATCAAAATTTAGTACAAATATTTTGACAAATGTTATTTTATTTTATTTTTCCCAAAATCTATATTAGGCACCAATTTACCTCCCTCTTAAATGTGCTATACTCTTCAACATGATCCAAACAATTAGCAAATTATCCCAATATCACCCTGAGCTGGTCTTTGTAATGCACTAAGAACATCTAGAAAATTAGTTGAAATATTAATTTAAGCCAACTTAAGAAATTTATACACATGAAAATTATCATACAATCATTTATATAATTGATCTACTATAATTAGTTTGATGAATACAATATTATTTTTACTTTTTCCAATGACTTTTTTTTTTCTGGAAATAGTATAAGTGATTTATCCAACAGCAACATCAATCATTTATCCTACTACGTGGGGTCAGTTATACTAATTATTTTTTCTTTATTGTGTCCTATTATGAGTCAAACTCTCATGTAAATCTAATGTATAATTTTTAATAATGTATAAATAATAAAATTAAAGTTTAATACATAAGGTAAGATCTACATTTTATTGTGCTGTGTATGCAAATTTCTCTTATTATTATTGATTGTTTATTAAAACTATAGCCTACAGCATCACCATGCTTATGGCATCGTCCTTCACAACATCATAGACAAGCCGACCAGAATGTGCTTAGAGCTGCATGCGAACCAAACGTTCGATGAGCTACTACTTATTCGGTTCGATTAAAGCTCGTTTGTGATCGTTTAACTAACTAAACAAATAAACTTGAACAATATTTTTAATACTCGATCCTTAAATAAGCAAGCTTAACCACTAATTGTTTGGTTCATTTATATTCACGAACAACATCATTTGAAGCTTGTGAACAAAATCGATATTAAGCTTGATTCGTGCTTGATTTAGAACTCGTGAATAATCTTGATAAATATATTCATATATATTTATCATATTTTCATTTTAAATAGACAATTGCTAAATTTAATTTCATTTTATTTTATACATTCAATATAATACATTTGTTCATGAACAAAAAACATTTCACTACTAGATTGTTTATTTAAGATGTTCATGAACAAATATAAAATGAATCATAGTTCGTTTGTTCATGAACGAGGTCATTTGGTAGCTCAAAAATAATAGTTACGTATATATTCATGATCTTGCTCATTTGATAGCTGAAGAAAACTCATTAGATTTGTTCCTGAACGTAATTGTTTGATTGTGTAAAAAAATTGGATAAACATGTTCACGAACATAGCTCATTAAGGTTTGTTTGTTTATAGCTCAATAAGAACTAAATGAACCGAACATGAACACCATTAATTTAAACGAAACAAACATCAACATATAAATAATAAAGCTCGAATCAAACACGAACCGAACTTGAACAAGCTAATAATAAACAAACTCAAATATGAACACTCACATACTCAGCTCGATTCAGTTCGTTTGCAGCCCTAAATGTGCTACATCAGCGATATCGAGCCATGATACATAGCAATGACTGAGCTACGTTACCGAGAGCACAGGGTGACGTTGTGCATTATGATTGATCTCTAAACAGCATTCAACATCGCACAGAATAATTTTTCCAGATCAAGACCCATCCAAGCAAATTTTGTAGCTTTGTCGCCCAAATAAATCTTATGAGCAGCCTGTTCCAACTCCTGGCCTTCAGGCAAGTTGGACTGAAATATTGCCTGATTCTCAACCTAGTTCGAAGCCATTCAAAATAGGCTACTTGCCTTTTAAATTCATTTAGGCAAATTTCCCAAAGCTCGACAAAAACAACCATATTATTAGACATTCACATATACAACTAATAATTTCTCCAACTTGACGGACCAGAATATTCAATTTCTTTTCTTAGAATTCCTCATAAATGAGCATGTCCTGACAGCATAAAATCTGAAGCAATATCAGCTTATCAATAAAAAAAACAAGAGAAAACCATGGCATCCATGGGATCTTATCAGGTTGAAAGCATACAGTGGAGTATATTTTTAACATACTTCATCATATCAGGAAACATAGTTACACAGCCACAGCATCAAGGCTGCTTTAACCAATCAGCAACTTGTTATCCTCCATGAAAGAGTATGTAGGGACTTCCAGATTGTAAGGGGCTGGGCCCTTCCGAATCCTACCAGAAACATCATAGTGTGATCCATGGCAAGGACAGAACCATCCGCCATAGTCGCCGGCGTTCGGCAAAGGAATGCAGCCCAGATGAGTACAGACGCCAACGACAATAAGCCACTCGGGGTTCTTTACTCTGGCGGCATCGTCCTGGGGATCCCGAAGGGAATTCACATCTACACTGTTAGCCAGTTTGATATCGTTCTCGGTTCGACGTCTTATGAAAACCGGCTTTCCACGCCATTTCACAGTTACTGTTGAACCCGGCTCGATGTTGGAGAGGTCGACTTCCAGAGAAGCTAAGGCAAGGACATCCTTACTGGCAGACATGCTTAGCACGAATTTCAGGATGAATAGGCGAAGCAACGACGCGTACACAAATCGTCCGCCGGTTAGGACGAAATAGGCAAAAGCTCGCTTGCTGGGATCTCCGGGCGGGTATCGTTCATGATTATGCTCGTCATAGATGATCTTTGAAGTTGGGTTCTTCAGAGCAGTGATGGTTGGAGGAAGATCAGATAGCCCCACATCTTGATGTCTGGGGACTAACGACTCAGTTGAGAACCCTGGAGGAAGGCTCAAGAACAGAAGAGAATGAGTAGTTGCAGTGCAAATATGTTTCAGAAGGCAGGCAAAAGAATTTTCACCTGTAGCAGCTAAGTTTAGCAAAAAACAGTCATCGAGAAAACTAGCAATTCATGATTGCGTAAATGTCTAAAATGGTCCTTGGATTTTTAGGTGTGTCAGTTGCTCAATTTTAATCCCAGAATTTTTTTAAGTTCAATTTAGTCCCTCCACACTAAATTTAAGCCAAATTGGTCCTACCACCATTTTTTTTTTGTTGCTTTGGATTGAAAGTATTGGAGGGAAGTTTCCATGAAGACATTTGGGATTTTTGGGGTCAATCTCACTGATAACATCAGCCAAAAGTTAAGAGATTGATCCGAAAAAGTCTAATGTCCTCATGAAAAACTTTTTTTTCAATGATTTTCATCCAACAAAAAAGGCAAAGTGACAGAAGAACCAAAATGGCTTAAGTTTGATGAGTTCAGGGCACAAATTGAAAACTTATAAAAATTTGGGATTAAAGTAAAAATACCTAAAATATTTATGGACCATTTTGATCATGCGCTCAAACATGATTATATCAAACAAAATCAAACAATCAACAGAAGGAAACTTGCTCAACATAGATCTCTTTGATTAAAAGCTATGCCTAAGCCAAAATACAATACCAAAGGACAATCAGGAAAATCTTTGACAAATGCATAAGAGATTGTGAATTGCACAGCCAAACAGAAAAAGAATATAAGAAAATCATTATTCATTTTTAAATGATTTTAAACTTACACTTCCCTGTAACATATCGATATGAAATGAGATGTTAATATACTGACCAATAGACGAGCAAACAGTGAATGTTTACTCATCTTTCCAAGTTTGCATCACAGTACGAAGCTACACTTCCACAAAGCAATACATATGGATGTTATGAACGAGAAAGCATCCTATCATTACATCATAGGAATTAAATGATATAAAAACGGAGGAATATCAACCATTCTAGGACTCAATTTCCTCTTTAATTTCCTAAAACTTTCTCACTACTCAAGCTTTTGCTGCTATTTGTCTAATCTGCCACCAAAAGTTTCAAATAATATGAACATTCAAATCAGGTTTACTTTAATCACTTTACTGATTCATGATTATATAATCAATCAATTTATCTTTATGGGAAATAATATTTTATTACTTATTGAAATATGCAAGTGAATATCTAAGTTATTAATTTTTACGTCCATCTCACAGCATTTAATTCAATTAATAAGCGTTGAACAAATAAATTACCTGTAACATTATAATTAAATGGTAATTTTGATTTGCAATGTTCTCTGCGCATTTAGGCTAGTATAAAATGATGCATCTCTAAACGTTCCATCCACATTTTATTGTCCGATTACTAGGTGAGAATAAGCCATGATGAACAGAAGCTTCATAAATTAGTTTTCATACAACTGAGTCTTATGACACATGCACTAGGGAAATAAAGATGGAAAATGAAAATTTTCCATCACGCTTCCAACAAGATTCAAGCTTTGTTTGGAACAGCTTCCTTAATGTTTTTTTAAAGCAGCTTTCTAATACAAAATTTTTAATTTTTAAACTAGAAAGCTGCTTTAATAAGCAGCAAGAAAGTCGTCCCAAATGAAGTCTAATTCACGATTAATAAGCCACAAATACCACAAAAATTAACAAATGTAATTTATAAGAACCGGAGTTGAGAGAACCGAACGAAGGTAAGAAATTCATATGAGACGTACAATTTGTTAAAAAATGCTGGATTTGGTGCAAACGCAAATCTCAAATTAATTCACAAGAACCAAACCAGAGTTTGATTTTTTTTTCAATTTGGTAGAACCAAATTTCAAATAACACCAAATTTATGGACAAATGGATTAATAGAATCAGATCCCGAGAAACCATGAATAAACGAGTTTGAGGCAAGTCATTCCGACTCAAGCCAATGCCTTCATCGTTTGTTATCACATCATGGTGAGCAGCATTCTAGTAGCCTTAGATCTTATTGGCATTTGCTCTTTAATGTGCAATCCTTCTCAAAAGATTCATACTTCTAGTTCTCAGATTTATTCCACCTCTCATGCTCTGCTCCCACCAACCCAATTTCAAAACTTCACTGATGTGCTCATGACATTGTCACCCTCAATGAGATATATTCAAATCATCCATCCAAAGCATCATCAGGGGTAGCTATCACTAGCCATATCAATTAAGACATTATCGATCGCCTAGACAGCCTGGGTCTGAACAATTCGATTGGGTAAGCTTATAGGTAGCATCAATTATGGGAGAGTGCAGTCTCCATTAGCATTTAAAATGAAAATAAATAGCTCTCATGAAGTTTATAAATATTGTTATTTTTTTAACTCATTTGAGAGATTTCTCTCTGCAATCAGTAGAGCTATAAAGAATTTCCTCATATCTGACGATGCTTAATGTAGGTGATCGTTTTACCTGTGGCGGTAGAGATGATGGTCATATCACATACAACAATAGCGATTGTGCAGCATCATGCTTTGAAGATCAAACGCACTTGTCAGCTATTCACAATCATCCACAACCACTAAAGCTATCACCGCATACAACCATATTAGCACATGTCCGTTGTAATTTGAAGATAAGACGTTATTAAAGATTATAACAAGCAATATGTTGCATATATGCCAATACCATAAAGACACCAATGAACAATCTAGGAGCCTCTAGTGCCACTTATTCTAGAGGCATCTTGTGTTGAAGTCACTCCAATTGATTAGAGGTAGACCACTCTTATACTTATTTTTCATTAAAAAAATATATCTTTATAATTGAGCTAGGCTCCTTAATTTTTTCACCTCAAAAAATCACTACATAAAAAATCTTATCCCTTAGTATGTGAAGCTCAAAGCTGCAGAAAAGATGTCCTCAAATTTCATTAGATCCTTAAAGCCTCTTAATCATGAAATAATTTGACAATATTTGTGAGAAACATTCACACATTGATTGACTAACAATCAACAATTATTTACATGCATAACCCTAAATAACCTTGATCAATCAATATTTTTTTGCATCCACTTCAACTATCTTATGAGTTTTCCTTCTCCATCTAATGACGAGTACAACAACAACAACAACAACATCAAGCTTTTGTCCCACTACGTGGGGTCGGCTACATGAATCCTCTTTTCACCATTGTATCCTGTTAAA
The DNA here is from genome assembly GCA_019514585.1 of Dendrobium officinale. Classification (NCBI taxonomy): domain Eukaryota; kingdom Viridiplantae; phylum Streptophyta; class Magnoliopsida; order Asparagales; family Orchidaceae; genus Dendrobium; species Dendrobium officinale. Next base: position 47,592,927 of record CM033691.1, on the reverse strand, counting down.
AGTCAAATTCTCGTTTAAATCTAATAAAGAAAGATAATTCCTAATATTTTCTAACCAAGTGTTTTTAGGTCTACCTCTACCTTTCTTAACATAAGTCAAATCTAATACCTCAGCTTTTCTAACCGGGTCAACGGAAGGCCTCCGTTTAATGTGACCAAACCATCTAAGGCAACTCTCTCTAATCTTATCTTCCATTGGAGCTACTCCAACCTTTTCACGTATATGCTCATTTCGCATCCTATCTCTAAGGGTAAAACCACTCATCCACCTAAGCATCCTCATCTCTCTGCAACACTTAACTTAGTATTATACTTCTCTTTTAATGGCCAACACTCGGCATCATAAAGCATTGCAAATATGAACATAGGATGAAGGTTGTAGTCAGTTAGAACATTTCCATTGTTGTTGTTAGAGACATCAAAGTGTGTTTTTATCCATCAATAGGCATTCTCATGTAAGGAACAACCATTCCTAATTTGAATTCATACACTGCATCAACAAATGTTAGAGTCAAGGCCCTCTGACCTATTTCTGTCTTAATATTGCTAAACAACAAGCAATCATTCAGTAAATGCTTTAATAAATACCAATTCTATACAAGTTTATTAAAAACAATCATAATAAGTCCCATTCAAAAGAAAATCAAGTGCTTTAAATTGCATTAACTTCTAGAATTATTTTTTTCACATAAGAAAGAAGCACTAAAATTAGGCATCAGTTGATTGCAGAAACTCTTCTTTGTAATATCCTAATGACTTGGGGTTGTTTGGTAGGCTGAAAAAGGAATATTTTGAAGTTGCTTGGATGAATGTAAAGTAAATGAAGGTGAATGATTTTTTTGGGCTAAAAATAATTAATGTAAAGTCATAAATGGTGACGGTTGGCTGCAGTAACCAGCGGTGAAGGTCGGTGGTGGTCGCTGCTGGCGGCGAAGAGCGGCTATGGCCAATGGAGGTGGTGATCAGTGGCCGGTGATGGCAACGAAAGATAAGGGCGGCCGGTGGTGGTGGGCGGTGTGGGTAGTCGTCAGTGGCTGGTAGTCAAACAATCTTGTGGTGCAAGCGGTTTTCACTTAAAAATTGGAGTTTGATTTACACTCAAAATGAACTACTTTGCTTTACATTACATTTAATATACTTTGAATCATTTTGTATTCCAACCAAACGCCCAAATTTATAAAATCCGTTCATTTGGAATACTTTACACCCTAAAGCAATCCAACCAAACAACCCCTTAATAGAAGCCAACCAAGAACAGGGGTGTAAACGAGTCGAGTTTAGGCCTTATCAAGCTCGGCTCGTTAGTCGGAAAGCAAGCTTGAACTCGAGCTCAAGCTCGTCACATTGTAAATGAGCTCTCGAGCCAGCTCGTGAGCTATGGGCGAGGTTTTTAAAATTTAGGCGGGATTTTCTGGATTTTTAAAACTTAAGCGGGATTTAGAAAAAAAGATGCAATGTTTAATAATTAAATAAAACATCTTCATTTTTTTAAATATATAAATTTAATAAATAAAATAGAATTTTTTTATTATTCGAGCCGGCTCAAGCTTGAATTCGTGCTTGTTTACTCGAGTTTGAGCTCAAGCTCGACTTGTGAGCTCGATAACCTCGGCTCGCAAGCCCATAAACAAGTCAAGCTCGAGCCAACTCGTGAGCCGACTTGGCTCACTTACACCCCTAACCAAGAATAACTACAACTAATCTTAAGAATGCTTCTAAAACACAAGTGAGAAAAGAATAGAAAAAATACAACCTTCATTGTGATTTAAATGCTTTTGTGTTTACATGCTAACAAATCTAAAGAAATCTTCGAAATTCATTTATAAGGCCTCCAACACAAAAAAAAATTTAGAGACTCTAGTCCAAGGTTGTTTTGCTTATGTAATACCTCTGAATTGTGTACATCAATTTATGTGAAAATATTCTTAATTTATTATAATAGAACTATAAAATATAGATAGCTATTGCAAAACTAACCCGTTAGCTTCAATGCAAAATGACATTTACACAAAAACGTATTAAGAATGAAAGAAAAGCCAATGTGAAGGAGTGGAAGCATCGAACTTCACCTACCAAATGAAATTTTAACATTCCAATTACTCAAGAAAATCAATATATTCCAAGTATCCAAGTCCCTCCATCATGGAGTAGGCGCAGTTACATAGACTCACCTCAATTAAAGGTGATATGTGCAACATACATAGCACAATATTGATCAACGACAATTCCAAGCATGACCCAATAAGCTTTAGTTATACCTCCAAGGCTAAGGTGATGCAGTTGTTTAAATAGCCTCATCCCCTATGTTCATCAATAATGTTATGAGCTTTAGCCCACTTCATAGTTATCCTCCAAAGAATACTTCTGCTTGAAGCAATATCATCATTTAAGCGGCCATATGGCCTGCATCTTTAAATACAAATTTAGTGTATACTCCTCAATCAATCATAAGTCAGCCGTATCATCCACATACAGACCTAACATTCACTTAGTTATCACATCAATGCTACTTCAATATCATATGCCCTACTCAAGTCAGGAAGACTTCATCAATAAGTCAAAAGACAAGGGGTGTCCCATATAATATCCAAATTACGATACTATAAAGGATATCAACTCTTTTAAAGAAAGAAAAAAAAAAAAGCTCAACCTGGTTGCATTAGTTTCAAGGAAACTCAAACTGCAACAACAAGCATGGAAGGGGAAAAGGCAGCTTCACTTTATTTGAAAGAATCTCAAGAATAAAAGTATGAATAATCCAAACTTCATTTTGGTAACTTGATGGCGTAGTGTTGGATAGGGTCCTCAATTCTCGCTAATAGTTCTTAAGATTAGCTTATATGAATTAGTGTAAATAAAATTGAAGTGTAAGCATAGTCTTCATTCATACTTCTCAACGACAAATGATGCACCATAGCGCAAAGCTTCAAGCACTAGCGTGTCATTTTAAACATGACGCACAATCATCATGATCGCAGGTGTATGAACCTTTGATAAATCAAAGCCTCAAGGAACCTTCATAATGTTGTGGGTTGCCTTCGAAGTCACAATCATCACAATCGAAGCCTATAGGAATCATCTTAATGTTGTAGGTTGCCTCTGAATGCCATAGTTGCCTCCAACATCATGATTGACGCATGGAGGAACCTTCAATTGAACCGATCAAAGCCTAGGAACCACCGTGACCACGGATCCAAGCTAGCACTTCTCAATCAAACCCTGCATGCATGACTCCCTCTTCCGAAATCTTTAGCGTGCATGCCAACTCTTCCATGCGGATGTGGGGGTCTGGATTTAGTGTTAGGGTTAGGTACTTTAATTTATTATATATATTAATTTATATAATAAATGATATTTTATTCAATTTTAATATAAATTATAATTTTGAAATTAAAATCCTTCAAAACAAAATTGTGAGGGCTATTTGCGTCAACCACTATTGTTTTTCCATAACATAAATAGTGCACGCTATTTTGAATTAGTGTGTTGTGCTAAGCATATAGCACCATAGGTGAGTCGTACCATGCCACGCACCATGGCACATTCTTTTGCACCATTGACATGTATTTCAAAATCTCCTAAAGAGGTCGAAAGGGGCATTTAATATTTGGATGTGATCATCACTAAAAATGTCCCGAAGGGAGCCCTAGAAGGTCACATATTCAAAGTCCCCGATACAATCATCCAGGTACAAAGCCTAGAGGGGCACCTAGTATTAGTTATGTTCCAAACAATAATTCCATAAGAGATAATCCTAAAAGTGAGCAACAATACAAAATTGTATAGATAAAATTTTCACTTGTACAAATAAGTAAAGCCTTCTAGAAGGTCAATGAGTGTTGAATAAGATCTTTATTGAAAGTTCACTACATAAGCTCCATGAACAAGCCCTAAATGGGCAAAGCAAGTCGACTAGGACTCATCATATTGAAAATCCTTAAAGAGCCTCTAACTTCTTGTGAGCAACTTTTAATGAGTGAAACTAGTGTGAGCAGGAATGTAGACAATGTCACTATTTATTCAAAGTCTTCGAGAAAAGTCACCGATAGAATAAGCCTCACGAAAGCAACTTTTGTTAGAGAGGATGCTAATTGATATTGATCCCCGAGATAGGCTCACTATTAAATAGGACCTAGAAAGAGCATGTGATGTAGAGGCAAAATCTGCTTCAGTTAAAACTAAAGGGGACCATAAGGTTGGCTGTCTAAAACTTTATTACTTAACATCTTCAAAGAAAAAAGTTTGAAAAGGAGCTCAAAATCAGTGAGAGCATCTTGTCGAATAAAAAATATATTTTACTAGGAAAATTTTAGTCCTATAAAAGTCTAAAAGAGTTTGATCGATTTTGTCTCTCTCTCGGAACAATCATTCACTTTATGATTTTGATTGCATGCTTAGGACTCCTTCAAAGGAAGTGGTCAATGTCAAATCTCGTAATAGAATTCTTCCACAAATGCCTTTCATAATATTTTTCTCCCAGGCATAGAATACAAATCCTTTCCTATAAAATACTGATGATTTCAGCATTAAAACCTTTAGCATAAAAATATCTGAAGTAAAATAATCAGGATATTATCTCAAAAACTCCGCAAACCCTTTCCATGAGAGCGAGCAGTAATGCTATTTTGAAATTCAACTAATAAATCAGTTAATAACAAAAAACTTAGATTCTTACTCTCATTTTTCATGCAAGATAAAGAAAAAAAAAATCAAAACTATACGAAAACTTTATAGTTTCTGAATCAACTAGTCAAAACTTTAAATTTCATTAATTTTGCCAACATGTTTGACCAGGAAAATTCCTTCAAGTTGACTGGCAGAAAAATCATATTATGCGAAAAAAACACAAAAAACATGAACTTGTAAAGAAAACTACGAAAATTTGCTAACCAGAAATCTTGGGGTTTTAAAAAGCAATGCCAACGAATAAATGAAGATTCATTTCAAAAAAACAATTAAAAAACTAAAACAATTTAAGGTGTCACCAAAACACATCTTGAATGATGTACCCACTCCTTCAAGAATCTTGCTGGTTAACTTTCATAATTTTGATAAAAAAATGATTCAGCAAACAATCCTAAGGAGATGCACCATTGATTGTCAATAACGTGGCTAAATTCAATGATGTTTTGACTAGAATCGCAAATCATTGCTAATACTATAGTAACAAACGATTCTATAGGTAATGTAAAGTTATCTTGGAACTCAAGCGAACAAATGTCCATAATAGGGATAATTACTGGGATCATAAAAATACATATATAATTAAACACAAATTTTGATACAAAACATGTATCTCAATAATTCAGAAGAATTGAATTTATGACTTAATTTAACCAATTTGATTGAATCCACAAATAACAATATAACAACCCCAAACAAGATCAGAATCATCACATCAAGTTTTTTTAGACACCTAGATTGCTTGACAAAGGCCCCAAAGACTTTGAACTGATTGAAGCACTTGGTTCAGGGAAAACTAACCCTAATAGTGCACTTGGGGGTTACCACCCCATGGGCTTGCATCGCTGCAAGCAGCAAGTCGATGGTTTCTGATAGAACCCAAGTGCACTCATTACCATGCAATACGTTCCAAAAGCTATTTTTCCTTTTGATAACCTTTTGCTTCTAGAGCCAATCATCTAAAAACTCTCATCATTGAGAAACAACTTTTTTTTTAATTTAAAACTGATGAGACATTATTTCTTATGCGAGACCATGGAGGTTGACCGCATGGGCTTGCATCATTGCAAGCAACAAATAGATGGTTTTGCTACAACCCAAGTGCACTCATTACTATGCAATATGTTACAAAAGCTATTTTGTCATTGATAATCTTTTGCTTCTATAACCAATCATCTAAAAATTCTCATCTCAGGGAAATGAGTTTTTTTCATTTAAAACTGATGAGACATTATTGCTTATTTCAAGTAGGTTTGTTTATGAGGCAACAAACTTTTTTTAAAATATTCTCATCGTTTTGACAATCAAAATTTTAACCTATCACTGAAGATAAATAAGTAACATCCTCTCCTACAATATGATATATGATTTGAGACATCACCAATAGTGGCCTTCAATATCCACCAATATGGGTGTAAATGAGTTGAGTCGAGTATCTACCTAATAGAGCTCAGCTTATTTAGTTCTTACTAAGCTCGGGCTCAAGCTCAACTTGAGCCCGTTTACATAGCTCGAGCTCGACTAGTTAAAAATTTAAAAGCTCGAGCTTGGTTTGAATGCTCGAGCTCGTTTGGAAAGCTTGAGCTGGACTCAATTTTTAAGCTCAATTTCTTAATTTTAAATTAAAAAATTCAATTTTTTCAGAATTTTTATTTTTTAAAATATAATTAATTTAAAAATATTAAATATATAATATAATATTAATTTAAATTAATTTTAAATATATTTTAATTAATCACGCTGTTCAATGAGCTTTTGAGCTAAGCCAGGTTGAACTCAAGCTCAAGCTCATTTAATACGAGCTCAAGTATAGGCTCGAGCTCGAACTCGTAGCACTATAAGCTTGACTCACGAGCTCGTTAACAAGTCGAGCTAGAGCCAATTCAGCTCACTTACACCCCTAACCACCAACAAGTAGTTGTTACCGACAACTAGAGCCTTGGCTAGCCAATTGGGTCAACCTCAACCAACATTGTATGGTTATAATTTTATAATGAGAGGATGCAACCTCTCCTGACCTTTTTTGACAACTACAAAGAATATATTGGATAAGTTATAAAATATTGCTCATGAAGTCTAGAAAAAAATTCATTTTAATTGAATTCATATATTTTCTATACGAGTTAAAGAGATCAGAAGAACTTTCGCATCTCTAATGGAGCATGTCTTTGATGACCATTTACTCCATAATAATGGTGTCAATCATCCGACATATGTTTGTAACAATTACATAATCAACAATCATTTAAAGACTAGAAAATGCTCGTTGCTCGTCCACATCCATTCTAGCAACACAATAGTTGTGCTGCCCATGACAAGCATGACAGCTTCTACATGCATTGCCCATCATTTGGAAACCATACAACATCCACTATTGCAACATGGCAATGCAACATATGCCAATGCTACTAGAAACACCACTATTCATGATATCAAGGATGAAATCGACCTTGCCCTCATACAGTCCTACTATGTTTAGCAAATGTGTGTAATGTACAACCTTGGGGTCCTTAATAGTACCATTTTCAAACAATCCAAGAGGCATCATTTGCTGAAAACCCTCCAATTTCTTGAAGGTGGATGATAATTGTAGTAAGTTACTTCAAAATAGCATATCTATATTTTTAGGGTAGGCCCCATAGTTTTTCCCCTTTAGGAACTTGTATCACTTTTGTGTCATAGATATTATGAGCATCACGAGGATGGGATAGAGTATTATGGACTTTTTAACATGTAGACATCCAAAGTTTATATATAATTATAAATAGGTATCCTCTGGCATGCTATTGATCAATATGATTAGTGATTTCAGAATCAAAACATTTCTATCTCTTAATTGGCCGGCACTCTTTCTCTCCCCTCTTTCCCTGTGTCATCTCTCTTCTTTTTCTCTACTTAAACTGAGCAGATCTATATCCATCTTCTTATTCATCTTTTACTCTCATAACTTCTTCCCATCTTACCCGCAGCCTCCACCAAGCTCTTTCATATAGAAAGAAGGAGAAGTGATCCTCCTTCAACAATCCATCCCACGAAAATTAAGAAAAGAATTATAAATCTTCGTTTGAGACCGCAACTCCATAAGAAAATGGTAAAAATCAGCTATATTCATCTAATCGAACAAGCAATGCAAATATCATTCATATACAAAGACGAAATCCACATCTGAAATAAAATAAACCCTAACCTCTGTAAGCTCCAGCAAAATCACCTTTGGGAGCCAGACGCGGGGGTATTACCGCCGCCGGAGCCCAACCATCACCCGACTTGTCTCCTGGGCTTGGATTTCTCGTAACAGATAAGGCAGGGGATGCGCACGGCCTCCAAAATGCAGAAGATAACCTTCTTCCCGCGACTCTCAGCATATTTTGGCCGCTCCTCTTGCTCGATCGGATTTCGGGAGGAAGTCTAGGGTTTCTTTCTACCTAGGCGTCGAATGTTACAAAGGACGACAGCGTTTAGTTTAGTTCTATCGTCACGATCCATTATTCATAGGGCTGACCCACCCGAATCCGACCTGAAAAATTCGGGTTCGGATTGACCCGTTTAATAAACGGGTCGGGTTCGGGTTTTAAATTTGGACCCGTATAACAATCGGGTGGGGTTCGGGTTAACCCGGTAACCCGATTCCGACCCGAAAACAACCCGCGTCAATAAGGGTTTTAATTACGTCAAGCGGTCCATCGAGGCATGAGGCATCGAGCCGAGCGGATAGCTGAGTGAGGGATTTCTCATTTCTGAGTTAGGGTTTCTCTATCTCCGACTCCGAGACTCCAACTGTTCGACGCCGTTCTTCGACTCTCTCAGTCTCTCGCTTCTTGCCTTCCTCCACTCTCCAGGCCGTTCGGCGTTCGCACAATTTGAAATTTATTGTAATCACTAGTCAGTGAAGTAGTGAACTCATTACTCATGAATAATTTTGATTTCGTTTTTTTAGAAGTATTTTGGCTGAGTTTTGGTTTATAATCGACTGATCTACTATTCTACATTATTTATACTCTTCCTTTATTTCACACTTTATCAATCTGGAAGTTAGGGTTTGCAGTTTTTGTAGATTAGGGTTTGCAGTTTGTTGTTTTTGTCATTTTGACATTTGGTTTTGTAGATTAGGGCTTGCAGTCCTATTGTTTATCATATTCTTGAGTTTTATAAATGTCTTTTGAGTCTTTTGGCATCTCATATGTCGGCATGCCGTCTGCGCCTCTGCGGGTTGCGACTCGGGAAATTTGCTTTTCATTTATCTTTTGCCATTATAGTGAATCAGTGATTACACAATACACAAATATAAATTGATGTTCTGAATTTGTTATTTATTAAGTTGTTAACTTGTTATGTTGGATTGTTGCCTTGTTGGACACTTGTAGTCTTGGACTTGGACTGTTGGTGTTAAAACAGTGGATATTAAGATGTCTTGATGTCTCATGTCTTATTACATTATTAGTTTTTTTCTTTAATATTTTATAAGTATGTGTTTTTTTGGTGTTTAGATGGAGGGTTCTAATACAATTGTTGACAGTAATCCTCTCGAGCAAAATGAGGAAGAGCCTATTGAAAATGATGTAGAATGTGATAGTGATGAGTATAACAATGTGGATGTGGGTGAGGACCGTGAGATTGGTGATAATGCAGTTCAAAATGAACAAAAAAAAAAGAGGAGGTTGACCTCTACTGTTTGGGGACATTATGAAATGTTGCCAGCTGGTAATGATGGCAAACAACGCTGCAAATGTAAGAAATGTGGGGCAACTTACTTGTCTGATAGTAAAAATGGGACAGGTAATCTGAGACGTCACATTCAGAACTGTAAGAAGCGGGACTCCCATGATATTGGTCAACTTATTCTTCAAAGTAACACAAGCACTTCTATTTCTATGGTTGAAAATAAGTTTGATTATCATGAATTTCGTAGTTTGTTTACTGCATGCATAGTTAAGCATGACTTACTTTTTCAGTGTGTGCAATGGTCTGGTGTTAGAACATTACTTCGATACTTGCGTCCTGATTTACAAATTGTATCCAGAAATACAGCACGAAATGACTGTAAGAAATTGTTCATTAAGGAGAAAGCACAGATACAATCCCTTCTATGTATCTGTAAGAGCAGAGTTTCTTTAACTTCTGATTTGTGGACTTCCATTAACACTGATGGTTTTATTTGCTTAACTGCACATTTCATTGATAATAATTGGCGGTTACAGAAGAAGATTATAAGTTTTGATTATATGCCACCCCCACATGATGACTTAGCATTATTTGAGAAACTACAACAGCTTTTGATTGATTGAAAACTTGATAGTAAGCTTTTCAGTATTACTCTAGATAATGCTTCAGCGAATACTATCTCAGTTGATTTTTTAAGAAATCATTTAAATTTGCAAAATGCACTAATATGCAATGGTGAATTCTTCCATATGCGATGTTTCTCACATATAGTAAATCTTATTGTGCAGGAAGGTTTGAAGGATATAGATTCCTCCGTTATGAAGGTTCGTGAGAGCATTAAATATGTAAAAGGCTCTCAATCAAGAAAACAAAGGTTTATGGAATGTGTACGACAAAGTTTGCTTGAAACAAGTAGAAGATTGAGGCAAGACGTACCAACTAGATGGAATTCTACTTTCATTATGCTAGATAGTGCAATATACTTCAAACGCGCTTTTATGCATTTGGAGTTGAGTGATTCCAACTACAAGTTTAGAAACTATTGTTAGCTCAAATTTGTATTTATAATGACTGTAATAGTGTAATGGACATCTGCTGTGCAACAGCTGTTTCTGGCTGTGGGGTTTTATTTCCTGTCTTCTTACTAGTATGTTTTTGGCTGCTCTTGCAATATTGCTGGCTGGGTTATAAAATCTATTTTGATTGTGCATTGTGCAGCACTGCAGCATAGCAGCAGCTCCTAGGCTGCTTGTCTGCTTATGGAACTCTGGTAACTTTGGGTTGTGGCTTTTACATTCAATATCTGGTTGTGCTGGACGGTTTTTTTAACATTATCTTTATTCAGGTATAATGTTTGGGCCGTTGATGTTTATTGTTTAGTGTTTAATATTTTATTATGGTATAATTTTTTATGCCTGAATTGATGATTCTTGATGGTTATGTTGGATTGTTGCCATGTAGTCCTGTACTCTAGGGGTGTTAATATTTGACACGACACGAAAACCCGACCCGGAAAATCCGGGTTGGACCCAACCCGATTTCAAAACGGGTCGGGTTCGGGTTCCAGAAATCGACCCGTTTGAAAAACGGGTCGGGTTCGGGTTGACCCGACGGGTTGCTGGGTCAACCCGCAAACCCGTTGTCTCGCAACCCCGCCGTAAACCCGCTGTCTCCGCGCCCGACCGCTCCGCGCTCCGCGCAACCCCACCGCGCGACCCCGCTCTGGTGCTCCGCGCCCGACCGACCGCATCCGACCGCTCCGCGCCCGACCAACCGCGCCCGATCCCCGCTCTGCGCCCGACCCCACGCGACAACAACGCGCGCGCTCGCCCCGCGCCCGACCCCCGCGCCCCCGCGCGACAGCTCCATGCCCGACCCCGCTTCGCGACCGCTCCGCTCTACCAGCTTTCCCGGGTCGGCTCGGGTCCGAGTTCGGATTTTCAACCCGTTTGTCTACCCGGGTCGGGTTAGGGTCAACCCGTTTACCACCCGGGTCAGTTCGGGTTCGACCCGAACCCGACCCGTGACCCGAAATTGACACCCCTACTGTACTCCTCTTGGTGCTTTTGATGCAAGATTCCTGATGCTTAAATAGTTAATTGGTTATGTTGGATTGTTCATTATTGGCTAATTGGCTTGTAGTTGTAGCCTGTTGTGGGCCTTGTGGCAATGTGGTCGTTGTCGTCGGCAGCAGTGCATCTAGCTGCTTGCATATTTTTCTGGTTGTTCACTTGTTCTGTTGCTCACTATGTCTTATCTTCTGAAATTATGTTGATTTTAGTTTATTATTATAATATGGCAATGATGAAGAACCTTGTGAATTTATAGAACAGTGGCAATACATAAATAAAAATATTTTGCAACCAGTTTACAAATTGAGGAAATAAGATTTTTTTGATTTGATTTGAGCATATACTACTTCACTGAATAGATACTAAAATTATAAAATACGTATGCTCAATTTGTAATATTGGAGGGAAAAATTGTTGCAGACTAGCAAATGATACTTCAATTTTCACTAGGTTCATCCTGAGCCGAAGGCCCTAAAGCCTAAACCGGTGATTCCTTGACCTTGAGCTTGTGGCTTTTATTTAATTTTGTTGCAGCCTTGCAGGTTCAACTATTGAATGACAAAGAAGCTAACTACTTGAGGCTTAACCGCTTGAGCAATGAGCAATAGCAACTCTGGGTCTTTGGTTGTGATTTACTAATTAAAATATTTTTTTTTTTGTGTATTTGTAAATTGTAAATTTGTATTGTATCATTGTATATTTGTATGATTGTATCTTGTATTTGTAATTTGTAAATGATAAATTTATAAATTATAATGTATCTTGTATTTAATGTATTATAGAAATTAGAGTTTTTTTTTGTTAATCATAATTTTTTTTATTCATTTATTATTTCATTGTTTTTTTTTTATTAGGCATATTATTTCATAAATGTTTCTGTATTACATTTTTTTTCTCAAAAAAAATCGGGTTGGCAAGTCGGGTCAACCCGACCCGTGATTAACCCGGGTCGGGTCCGGGTTTAGCAATTGGACCCGTATAACTAAACGGGTCGGGTTCAGGTCGACCCGTTTAACTTCGGGTCAGTTCGGGTTCAACCCGAACCCGACCCGGCAACCCAAATTGACAGTCCTAATTATTCATGTATATATATATATATATTTAATATTTAAGTTTTAATTACTATTTTATAATTTAAATATTTAAAAACATAGAAATAAATATAAAATATTAATTTTTAAATATATAAATCCCCTGAAAAATAATAAAACTCATATAAAGCTAAGAGTGTCAATTCGGGTCAATGGGTCGAGTTCGGGTCCAACCTGAGTTTGACCTGGGTGTAAACAGGTTGACCTAAACCTGACCCATTTTGTTAAACGGGTCGGGATATAACACGGACCCGACCTGCGTGGGTTACCGGGTTGACCCGACCCGACTCGACCTGCTAACCCAAATAAGATTTAATGGGATTTCAAAAATTTATGTTACACGATATTGATTGGATGTTTTTTTTTCTTGTACGTATGCGTATTATAACCACATTAATTGGATTTTTTTTTGTTAATAAATATAGATGCATATCTTAATATGTATTGCTTTTTTCCAAGAAGTTTTATAATCAAAAGAAAGTTTATTAAAATTTAGTTACACGACATGATTATTTGTATGTTTAAAAAACTCAACGGAGTTGAAATAATTTCTTAGCCATCGTTTAGAACAATTTTACATCATTATTTTTTCTTTAATTTCAAAATTTTTTTTTAATAACGGGTAAGCCGAGCCGACCCGCGGGTTTTCGGGTCAACCCGAACACGACCCGTTTAACAAACGGGTCAAAAATTCGAACCCGGACCCGACCTGTTTGACAAACGAGTTGATCCGAACCTGGATTTTTTCAGACTGGGTCCAAGTTGGGTTTTGGGTCATGTCGATTTTTGACACCCCTTTATAAAGCTTGAAGAAGACAAAAACTTAGCCTATTAATCTCAACAAACTTATTAAGCTAAAATATTATATCAATATATTATAATATAATATTTCTTACAATGAATTTAAAATATGTTAAATATTTTTAAGATTAATATAATACAAATTATTTATATATAATACATTAATACTAATTTTAAGATAAATTTTATAATTTTTAAACACTTTCAAATATTAATTAAATCAAAATATTTTGATACAACTTTTTCTATATATTAATGGACAAAAAGGATAGAAGAATGTGATATGCCTACACAACTACTCGATAGAATGACAATTTCTCATTGGATATGCTATTAATCCTTTTACATAGATAAATAACTATAATGTTATGGTGTGTAGGACTAATTAATGTGTGCGCTTTTATTGACTCCCACCAAGTCTTGAATTCATAATGGTCGGTTAATCAATAATGAATGAAAAAGAAAATAGAGAAATAAAGAGAGAAAGAGGATTCTTAGAGCAAGAAGCTTTGAAATTTCTATTAATTATACTTGATTGCACAATTGGTAGCATATATGGTTGTACAAAAACTAAGATAAAATACAATAATTATATAGCCCGATTGAAACGTACGATTTGATGAAGTCGTTTTCCATGTTTTTAAAAAATCATCAGCTTGGCATGTATTGATGGTTAGCTGAGTAGTTGATCAATAGTTTACTTTGAGAAGGTGTCATTCCTTGGAAAAATTATTAGGTGCAGAGTGCGCACCGTCCGCACAAGCGCTAGGTACCTAGTGGTACCCAGCGATACCCAGCAGTATCGAGTGCTGGTACCTAGCGCCGAACAATACTTGTGCGGACGGTTCACCTCGCACCTAATAATCTCTCTCCATTCCTTGAGTAGACTCCAAAGATGACTTTATGGATAATAGCTTATAGGGGCTACCGCATGTCATACTTGCCCAATAGAGATGGGTTCTTAGATCATAATCGTCTTCTTAAGGTGAATTCTCTTATAGATAAGTGAGTCACTTTTGAGTTGAGAGAAAGTTAATTGAGTTAACTTGGCTTGAATCGACTTGACTTATCTTGTATCGAATTTTCTGTATATTTGGATGTATATTTAATTTCTTAATTCACTTATATCATTAGATGTCTATTGCCAACAAAGTAAGAGGAAAAAAAATATTATCCACCAATTGTGACACCCAACACCTATACTGAAGAATTGTATATTTATCTCTTATTTAATCTTCCAGAGCTTCTATAATATCATCAATATAAAATCAGTCTAGTGGAAAAAAAATCTAATATACATCAAAATCTTCACTATATTCATTCATCAAGATATGATTAATATTAGTCATGAGAAAATTTGTAATCAACCAGTCCCAATAAACTCTTGACTACAAAAGAATAAAATAATAATACAAAAATTAAAAGAAAAACTTGAAGATCTGCCTTAGGGTCTTGATCTCTTCTCTCACCTAAAATAAAATAAATCATTATATTGAGGCATAGCCCAATAAGCAACAAAAACCAACCACTATATTCAATGACAGGTCTTAAGTATGGGTGTAAGTGAGCTGAGCTGGCTCGAGCTCGACTCATTAAAAAGCTCGTGAGCTGAGCTTATCAAAACATGAGCTCAAGCTCGAGCTCATTTATTAAACAAGCTCAAGTTCGAGTTTGATGCGGCTTGGCTTGTGAGCTCGCAAGCCGGCTCGTATAATATATTTATTCTTTTTTTTGTATTATTTGTATTATTATTTTTTAAAATTATGTATTTATTAAAACAACATGCAAAGAATTATAAAAAAAAAAAACTTTTACCTGTAAAGCTACAAAGTTTTGTCTTGGGAAAATATAGTTGAAAATCATTTAATAAAAATTGCAAGTTGTCACATCTCTTTTAATACCCAAAACAAAATTGTCTTTTCTTTTTATGTCAGTATGTGAGCGCAAGAATCCTCGCCTCAAAGATGAACCCAGGAGGAGGCTACTTGACAAGCCGACCTGCAAAGCGACGAGTCGAGTTCGAGCTCACCTTTTGATTTCGACTTAAGCTCGAGCTTGAGTTCGAGCCGATATAATTACTAACGAGCTGAGCTTGATAAGACCATCACTCGACTCGACTCGAACCGTTTACACCCCTAATCTTAAGAATCAATATTCATACTCAACTCAACCAATATTAAATTGATAATCATCAATATGAAATCAGAGATCGATAACAATATATTAAGAAATCAATATGATCAATAAAACAAAAGAAAATCAATAAGCATATGAATGTCAACATATAAGGAAATCAATAATAGTCTATAAAAAAAATATCAGGCGTCGTACATTAAAGCATACGTCAATTTTCTATCATTTATTTTTATGCCAATGATTCCATTATATGTGTCATGCATACGGTGAACCTATATGTTAGTATGCCCTATCAGTGTACTATATTAATATATCTATCAATATTTATAGGTGTATTTATCATATGGTAGGTCATGATGTATTAGTTTCAATACTAGCTTTATCATCTCTATCTATTAGATAATTCATGTGTTATTATATAAATTTAATCACAAATATAATTGCAAATAGCAAGGCAGGACATCCGACTTTAATGTGATTCACTCATCTATCACCCACGAGTCTTATTAATTATTCATTATATCATTATATCATCATTACATGTGGCTTTTAATAATTTATAAAAAATTGTCACTATATGCCAATCAGTGTAATTTAGTTAATCAATTACACGCTAATATTTAGGATCACATAAGAAACCTTTTATTTTAAGGAAAGTTTATCGGCTCACCCTCCTATGTAAGATATTATATTTCAAGAGCTAACATATCTTAATTTTAGTGTTAAGAGCTAGCCTTTCTTACTTATATGTAATTGCCACATTTATTTCATATCCGCCATGCCATTTTTATGCAATGTGATTCAAATGAAATGTACTAATCTAGGAAATATAGGAAATCTAAACGTTTTTTTATTTATTTTAAACAATCATAAATATTGCTTCACCCAATGAAATTTAATAATATTATAACAAAATGTTCATAAAATTTATGTCTATCATGTACAAAATGTTACACTATAAAAATATAGTAAATTAAGAGAAAATTTTATTTTTATCGATTTAGAAAATATTAAGTTTATCAAACTCAAAATCATTGAAAACTAAAGTGGGATTTGAGTTACCTATCATGAATAGAAGAAATCTCCAAATAAAACCGGCAAACAAAAATGATCCAAAACCCCTCTCCTTCTTCTCTCTCCTCCTTCCCTCTTCCTCTCGACCGTCCTTTCCTAGCTCGCCAAGCACAATGATAATGAGGGAGGAGGTGATGGCAGAGTGGAGAAATTATATTTAAAAACAAATTCAATGCTTAGCATAACGGAGCTCCAACTCGGCGTCGCAACACTATATGCTCATTCCAGATTAATGTAGAATAAAGAGTATCAGAGCCACCACGTCGAATTCCAGTGCCCTAGTGTTACTCCCCCCAAATCAAATATGTTTGAAATCACATGCCGCAGTGCCACGGTTCAAAATTTTCAAAATTTCAAAATTTTAATTTTAAAATTATTTTCAAAATTTTTAGGTTGTTACAATCTATCCATCTCAAGAAAATGTTGCACTCGACATTTCAACGATTAATACAAATAAATTAATACTAAATGAATTCAATATAAAACAAAACCAAACTAGTTCAAAACTAAGTCAACTCATTAAATAAATCAATTTGATTCAAAATAAATTGACACGATGTTAATTCTATAATTGAAATATCTAAATAACTACTTATCACTAACATATCATTCATTTCATTCAATTAATTATGAATTCAATAAATCACACACACTTATGCATATCATTGAATATGTTATACAATACTAATTACTCAACTAAATGTATATGAGAGATCTACTAGTGGATCCTTCATGTACATTCCTACTATCCCGCTGAATTAAGCTGTAAACTTTAGCTCATGCTGATGCTAGTACTAGTGTAACAAAATGTGTGGGCTTTCTCTAACTTTTACTAACTTCTCTTTCATCAGTCTTATTCACAGATCCATCAATGTATCCCTTTGATCCCATAGTCCTCTATTTGTAGCACTGCCCAAACTACTCCACTCTAAATTTTGATCCTATTCTCTATCATTATTGTGGACAATCATCCATATGGTGTCCTCATTGACAACATATGAAATATTATCTGATCATCAGAAAAAACAATCTATTATGCCTCTTGCCACATATAGCACACTCTTCTTAGATCCTTTCCTATTGTCTAAAGATTATTTTCACTGCTATCTCTCATGGTAATATCATATCCTAATCTCTTACTACTCATATCATGTCTAAATAGTGGTATAGCTAAATCATTATCTACTAATATTTCTCTCTCAAAAAAAACTTTGAAAACTCCTAAATTTTTAATGGTACTAGGGAGTGTCTTAATTCATTTTTCAGTCCTCTAAAAAATCGGTAACATTTTTTACTTCGATGTACTAATCAACTGTGGAGTTTATGTTTCCAACGTAATAAATTCAGCTCCATACTGCATCATTGTCTTTTCCCTCTACTCTACTCTCATAAAAGCCTCCAACATTTATTATCAAGCTGATGGAGGTATAAACTAATTTATGAAAATAGTAAAAAACTTTGCCTAGGTAATCTCTACAGCATATTTACCTAAAATTTCTCTCAGTGTTGTCATATCCACCACTTTTTTTATTCACCTTCAAACAATAATACTATTAGTGGTGTTTTTCTATTCTCCAAGTACTGAATGCTTTCAAATATTATGTCACTTGGGGTTCTACATCTCCCTTAAATAATGGCGGGTTCAATTTATGGAACATCTATAAATGTCTATCTTCTTCTAGTTCCTTATGTCTAGTATGCTTACTTTGTGTATCACTAATTACCTATTGCAAGTATACAAGGTTTAAAATTGCGTAAATAAGCCTCGAGGTGGTTTTCGTCCATGAGGCGAGGCGTAAGCCTCGAGGCGGTCTGAGGCGTAAGCCTCACGGACACAGAATTGCGTAAATGAAAAATTAAGGGTTTTAGTAGGAAAATAATAGCAATATTATACCTTACAATAAAAGCATCTAAATGATATATAAAAATAGTGGAAAATAAGAAAGTAGATGCAATAAAATCATGTCCCAAAGTACAAAATCACAAAATATTAGTTCAACAAAACTTCCAAAGTTCCAAAAACATATAAAATGCAATCATATCCCATCACTAAATGGGTCTTCAAGTGAATCTTCTTCTCCAATTGTATCTATGAATGTCATGTCATCATCATCTTCAATATGACTCACTTTTCTCTCCCTTGTTCAATAAAAGAAAAGATCATTAGTATGTTAATTGCTCACTTGATATAAATGTAATGCAATAGCATATAAAATGTTGTGGAATACCTTTACTTGATTGTTGTGCTGCAGAGCTAGTGGATGTGTGTGGTGTGGTACTAGTGGATGTACCCACTTGATCTGCTTCGCCCTTCAATACATCCACATTTAGATCTTCTAGCTGTAAATCTGATAATGGCAAATCTGCCTCATCATCTATGAACCACTCATTATCAGACGACACATCATCACACACCAACGGGTCCTCATCATCCTTCAACCCCTTATTTCTCAACCTCCTATCTCTTAACCTCTTGTTGTGCATTATATATACAAGGGAATTCATTCTGAGTGTAGATAGTCGATTTCTTCTCTTTGTTTGCACTTGACTATATGTACTCCAGTTTCGCTCACACCCAGAAGAGGAACAAGTGAGGCCCAACACTCTTACAACAAAACTCTGTAACTCAGGGGTGGAATCACCAAATTAGATCCACCATTCAACTATTTTCAAGAAAAAAATATAATCAAAATTCAGAACTGAATAAAGTGTCTTGCATTTATCAAAATAATTATATATGGAGATCGTTTAGAAATGGTTGCTTTTGCTGCATTCAAACCAAAAAAATCCTCTTTATTTCGGAACAGAACAAGTTGTAAATCTGCAAGCTCCCTATCTGCCTGCTCCAGTATTAATCTTTCCATACAATGATATAGACCAAGCTTCACCTCCAGATTTAAAAATTTTTTCTCTGAATATTGAAATTGAGGGTTAAGATAATATGCAGCTGCATGTAGATGTCGGTGTAACTGCATCTCCCACCGAGCATCAACAATATCCCAAATCTCCCTATAACTTGCCTCCTCTCCTCCCAAGTTGTGCAATCATCTCCTTGGCCTCATCCATAGAATTCTAAATAAAACCCATAGCTGGTTACTTCTCTACATCCACTAAGCGTAGAACTTGCACTAAGGGTCTCGTGCTCAAAATGACATAAGTAACAGTAGCCCAAAATTTATCATTCAAAATTATATTTCTTATTTCCTTCCCTCACTTTTCTTCCCCCAAGCAGAGTTAAGCCATTCAGTTGATGTAAACATGGCTTCCAAAGGTTGCCTCACCTCCATCAAGCTCTGCAGTGTCAAATAGGAGGTGGCAAACCTATAGATTCACAGTGTACAAATGTAAGAACTATGAACATACAGTAGGAATGATTTGCAATGTACAAAATTAAGAAATGATTTCTTTCTTTGAAAATTTTCTCATAAAGCTTAAAACCCAAGAGTGATTGTAGATAAACTTCGTAATCTTCTTCGCCCTAGAAAGAGCACTATTATGCTAAGGTAAGTCACCAAGATCCTCCAAAATGAGATCGATACAATGTGCTGCGCAGGGTGTCCAATATAGGTGTGTCTTCTTCTCCATCAACATCTGACCAGCTGCTTTGTATGCACTGGCATTATCAGTTACTACCTGGACAACCAATTGCTCCCCAATCTCCTCAATAACTCCATCAAGTAAATTGAAAATGAATGTAGCATTTTTCACCTCCTCTGAAGCATCAACTGATCGTAAGAACACCGTGCCGTAGGAATTGTTGACAAGGATGTTAATCAAGCTCCTGCTCTTCATGTCAGACCATCCATCTGACATAATAGTCACATCAGTCTTAATCCATGTCCTTTTAATCTCTTGAATGCTCCGCTCTGTGTTCTGCAGCTCCTCTTTTAAAATCCATGTTCGCAACTCATACATGGAAGGTGCCTTCAACTCTCTTCCATACAATCCTACAAACCGCAATATACTGAAGTAGGCAGGCGATGTAGCAACATTAAATGGTATTGTATTCTAAAAAAAAAACCTCCCAATGTCCATGCAAACCTGTCGCCGACACTCTCTAGTACCAGCTTCAGGCATCATCTCTTCTTCTCCTCTATCCACTCATGGAGTAGTCATATACTGATCCATATGACCCTGTGCACCTCTACTATATATAGTGGAGGAAGAGCCCTTTCCACTCTCGCTCTCCAAAAATAAGCACCATGCTCGACCCTTTCATCAAATTGCTCCTATTGTAAGTGTTTAGCAGTGGTAGTTTTCTTCATGTAAGCACTTATTTCTTCCTTCACATTGTCCGGCACTTTTGCACACGGTGCTACGTTCTTGTGAGAGCATGATAAGTGCTCTTTCATGCGGGTTACTCCGCCCTTCACCACTTTCTCACAAAAATTGCATTTTGAATAGACAGGAATTGCGCAATTGCGCCTCTGAGGCGCGCCTCAGTCCCAGTGAGGCGTACGCCTCTTACAGAGGTGGAATTGCGTAGGTTCCGAGGCGTTTTTGGGAGGAATTGTACAGAGGCGCGCCTCTAATTGCGCAATTTTAAACAGAGCAAGTATACTAGCAAGCTACATCAAGCTGTTAAAACTAATTGAGACAGTTGTTGTACTCAATCCATTCTATATATCCTGATCAGTAGGGTTCATTTATCCACTGATATAATTCTCTTTCATAATATAACAAAAATAACAAACTCAATACATATATCCAATTAATCAATCAATGCAATGAAAAATAATCCATACTAACCTCTTCTACCCCACTCATAATCAATTATATGGCTTTGATTATAATTCAATTCTTCTCAAATCCTTCGCTATGATACCACTTTGTGATGCCCTAAAACCTAAATAGGAAGAATTGTACCTTTTATCTCTTGTTTAATCTTTAAAAGCTTCTATAAGATCATCAAGATAAAATTAGTCCAGCATAAGCAAATCTAAAAATAATATACATCAAAATTCAATTTAAATTAGCCAGGAAAAAAAAAATATAATTTATATGACTATGTTTTATAATCAACTTCTCCAACACCATTATTTTGATAACAAAAAGAGACTGTCACAATCCAATGTGATATGACCCACAGATAGACATATCATACCGTGTTGAATTGGGACAGGCAAAACCTTAGATTTAAGTTTTGGGAAAATTTCAGAATTCTTCCAACTAAAATTTGAAACATACAACTAAGCTTCTAATTAACTTCAGTAAAATAAATAAATAACTCATCCACAAATTTCATTTCATTTCATCAAAATGTATATACAATGTTTACACTACAATATATGGCTATTTACCATAAAAAAAAAAAAACTCATAAAATAGACAAGATTGCTCTTGTACAAAATCAGGAAAGTACCTATAAAGACTCAGAAAGATTAGATCCTGGACGCTCAGCTACTCAACTGACTCTTTCACTTTCCCCTGACCTAAAACAGAAGGCAAAATATATGTGAGCCAACACAGCTCAATAGGCCACAACAATCTAAATTTTCAAACAATTTACTTATTTATCATTTAATTGAATGTAAAAGTAATTCAATAAAAGTAATTCAATACATGAATAGCAAATAATATATTTCCTTCAGGTTCTTACACCTCATATTAAAAATAGATCCTTATGACTCCCAAGCTGACATATTAAAACAAAGCACTTATGACTCCAAATGCCCAACACATCAAATATTCAAAATTTTAGACCCTTATGACTCCCTTATGCATTTAGCACCTTAACAAAACTTCAAGAATAGAACTTCCCCCACATATAAATCTCCTAATAATCAGGTAATTCAAGCATATATACACATATATCATTTCAATTCAGTGTATGAAACATAAATAAACCAACTTGAAAAATTCACAGTATAATAAATCAGTAGACTACATTTCAACAACTTAGTAGGAATAAAATATTTCATAAATTCACCAAATTATGGGATATTATTCAAAACATTATTTTAAAGCTTTAATCATACTACTTTTTTGGATCAAAATTATTATATAATTAAATAACATATCATACATTCAAACTACCTAATGAATACTAAAAAAAAATCTAAATGTCAAGAATTGTCATATCTACAATATATATAAAGTTACATGGGAAAAGTTTTATGAGTACAAAGTGATCGCAATATTTCCCTAACAAAATTATAATTTAAATTAGAAAATTCTCAAAATTCCCGTATTTTTAAAAATTGAAATCGGTAGAGTATAACATACCTCAATTCGAATAACTTTCAGACTTGGGGCTAGAACATAAAGTGGACCAAACCTTATCTTTCTCTTACTAAAACCCCCTCTCTTTTTCTCTAAGGGATTGCCCAAATGAGAGAAATAGGTTTGAAGTGGTAGAAAGTATATTATAAATATAAAATTTAAGCCTGCAACTGCATGCCGGAACCTAGGATAGCGCTCCCCTTATAGGAGGACAACACTGGGCCACCACCACCAATTCTGCAACACCCGATTTATTTGGCTAAAAATAGATAGCACACAGCTACAGTGCCACTAAACCTAGTGTTGTGGCGCCCTAAGAGGAAATTTTAATATTACTCAAACATGAACACAAACCCTTGGGACCCACTTTAGACCATATTTAGACACTCATATGTATACATAACATTCTCAGACAATGCAAAAGTGTTTAATCACATAAATTTAGTAAGTTGCATTTATCAGGTCGGGTCATAACAAGTGCAACCGTACATAGATTCACTGAAGTCGACTCCAAACCGTCAGGATAATATGTCTCATTTGCAACTAGAGTAGAGGTCAAATCTCTAGCTCCAAAAAGTCTCCTCCTCACAATTGAATCAAAGTATCCTTCAGGCATCTCTGCTCTAGGAGTGTTTCTTGGAGTTCTCTCCCACGCAACCTAGATAATTCAAGTCATTATCTCTTCAAATTTAGGAAATGTTAGATAGTCACAAACTCTTAGTCTCCATATTGATAGATTCTTCTCCACCACTTTGATGTTGTTATGCTTTATGTAATACTACTCTTTTAATTAATGGCATGGTCGATGCTCGCTATACCATTTATAATGTTAAATTCAAAACTACCTGCAAATCACCCTACTATATCGAGAATATTGAGTAAGAGAGAAAAAAAGAGAATACAAAAATCAAAAGAGAGAATAATTCTAGATTGAGACCCTCTGAAATTTCTATAAAGTTCAATTGATTAAAAAAATGGCATAAGCTAAGCTTACCTCTTGAACCACCTACTTATAGAATTATGTTAAGGCTTGAGTGTTACAGAATTGGCTACATAAATGACTATATAAAAAACAATAGAAAATGTAATAATCATGTAGCCTGATTGGAATGTTTGACTTGAAGAAGTAGTCTACTGAGCCTTAAGAAATCACATGTCTGAATAGTTGAGTAACCAATCAATAATTTGCTTTGAGAAGTTTTCATACCTAAGTAGTCACAAAGGATGAATTCATAGATATTAGTCACTAGGACCGACCAAATGTCATATACGCTTGACTAGTAAAAGTTCTTAGGTCACAATCACTTGCTTGAGAAAATTTCTCTTATAAACCGATGAGCCCCCTTTGAGTTGAAAAAGAATATATCGAGTTAATTTGAGTTGAACCAGCTTGATTTAGCACGAATCAAATTTTCTCTATATTTGGATGTAAGCCCAATGCTATCAATTGCTAAAAAAATGAAATGGCAAGATGAGTTGGCGTTAGGGGTTTACCAATTACATGTAAATTTGGGCAATTTAAAATAAATAATTTACCCGCTAACAGATCACCAATTTTTTAAAGGGTCAAAAGTGTTGTAATTAGTAAAATTATTTATTAACATATAAATATTTTCTCTAACACTTTTAATATAAATATATAATAATAATCATTACTATAATATATGCTTATTATTAAGAATATTTTTAGGAAGATTTTTTAGACATAGTGAGCACTCGAATCTAACCCTCTAAGATTCTCAAATTTATTTTCAATCAATGCACTACGAGTAGGTTTACGTGCCATCAGTCTCATCGCCATTTTGGCATGCCACTGGTCTCATTGATCATGTCGAGAACTTCCTAACAAGATCCTACCAATTATGTTGTCACATTCGCTCACTATTGATCCCATTGTCAATCACCACCTTCGCATGCCGTCGGTCTTGTAGGTCCCTTTACCACCTTCCCCGTGAGATCTCATTGTGACCTCCTCATCTCCGATGAGATCCATCATTACTTCCTCACTTCATTGTGGTAGAGGATTTCATTAATGAAATTAAAGAAAGTGCTATATTAGATAAAGATTGAAGTTTAAGCATTAAATATATAAAAGAAAAAAAATTTGGGTGTTGGATATGCCTAAATCTTCTCTTTCTTTATACTCCCCTCTATTGTTTGTAGACAACACTCTTACATTAATGAAATTATTCTGTGCGGAGTCTGGATGAGAAGTTCCCGTCCGAATTGTACACTTTGTGTACACACTGTGTACACTCACAGTCCCGTCCAGACTCCGCACAGAATAATTTCACCTTGCATTAATATATTATTCAATTTAATAAAAACATTTTATTTGTAACTTCTATATTAAGAAGAACTTTGAGATGCCAAAGATGCAATCTTGAAAAAGATAAGAGAAATACCTCCCATAATTACCAATAATCTCTGCAAGAGCACTCCCCGTTCTCAAACCTGTGGAATCTAATCCTGTCCCGGACAGTGATCACCCTTCCCAACACCTTACATACAGCCTTCATCCACCCATGGCAGTCCCAGCAAGTCTGCAAGTTCTTCGAAACCCGAATTTCATGGATCCCCTCTGCACCATTCCTCATCACGCAATAAGCCACTGCAAGTTTCTCACTATGACTGCTCAAAGTCTCCTCCTTTTCCTCGTCGGAAACATCCTTGGTAGTCCCTTCAGTAACAGGCACATATCCCTCCGCCTTAGCTCTCCTCGTTAGCTCCCCTAACACTCTATAAATCTCATCAGAATT
The DNA here is from genome assembly GCA_019514585.1 of Dendrobium officinale. Taxonomy (NCBI): domain Eukaryota; kingdom Viridiplantae; phylum Streptophyta; class Magnoliopsida; order Asparagales; family Orchidaceae; genus Dendrobium; species Dendrobium officinale. The sequence continues at coordinate 47,567,428 of CM033691.1, read as the reverse complement.
GCGATGCGATCGATCTCCAGCCTTGAACTGCTGAACTCTCCCATCCATCTCCACCCAGCTCAATGCCTTACCCTTCCGCACTCCTCTCTCCTTCATCACTCTCCACACTCCCTCAGCCTTCTCCCAACGCTTAGCTGACGAGTAGATGTTTGAGAGGAGAACATAATCTCCACTGTGGCATCGCTTCATCTCCCCCATCGCCATCTCTGCAACATCCCAACGGCTAAGCCTTCGACAAGCTCCGAGTAAAGCTCGCCAAATGGCAGAATCGGGCTCAATCGGCATCTCTTTTATCAGCTCGTAGGCGTCGCTCAATTGCCCAGCGCGCGCTAGGGCGTCCACCATGGCTCCATAGTGTTCTAACTGTGGATTGATGAAGAAATCTCGCTGCATGGAATTGAAGTAGAAGCGCGCTTCGTCCACCATGCCAGAGTGGCTGCATGCGGTTAGTATTCCTACGAAGGTGACTTTGTCAGGGAAAATAGCATGTTTGGGCATATTGTCGAACGTCTGGAGGGCATCCGCGCCAAGGCCGTGGATTGCTAGACCGGTGATCATGGAATTCCAGATGGAGATGGAGTTGGTGATTCTATTTACAGAATCAAATATACTTCGAGCCAAATCGACTCTTCCGCACTTGGAATACATGTCGATTAGAGCTGAACAAAGAAAAGGGTTGGATTCAAAACCTGCTTCTTTCTCTGTCATCAGCCGGTGAATCCTTTCTCCGTGGCACAGTGCGCCGGCGCGAGCACAGGCGGAGAGAACAGTTGAGAAAGAGAAGCAGTCAGGCTCAACGCCGGCGACAATCATTCGCTTGTAGAGGCTCAAGGCCTCTTTAGGCCGCGAGCTCCGAACCGCAGCAGTGATCATGGAGTTCCAGGAGATTTTATCTCTCACGGGCATTTTCTTGAACACCATGTAGGAGCTCTCAACGTCTTCCTTCCGCGAAAAGCTGGTGATCAGTAAATTGCCATAGAATGGGTCGGTGTCTTGGACGAAAATGTCGTCGAGCAATTGCAGGGCCTGTTTCAAGAGGTTTCGGGACAGATAGAGCAGAAAGAGAGAAGAGGACAGAGCGCTGTGCCATTGAAGACCTAGTTTGATGATCAAACCGTGGAGTTCTGATACGTTGTAGAGGTGGGGGGAGATGGAGGAGGCTTTGAGGAGTAGAGAGATGGTACGGTGGTCCGGCCGAAGGGCGCCGGAGGAATGCAGGGATTCAAAGGCGAGCAAGGCTTTTGTGGGAGAGCCTTTCTCAATGGTGGCGCGTATGATGGCGTTGCAGAAGGGCGGAAACCGTTCAACGATTCTCAGGCATTTCGTCGAACAGGTGGGGGCCGTCAGCGCAGCCAAGGAACGCCGATTTGAGCAGCGCGAGGAGCATGAAAGCATCCTGCCATGTAATGTTCTCTGTATGCTTATATTTACTATATTGCGCTAAAGTCTTTCTTAAAGAAATTGTAATATATTATAAATACTAATAGAATCATATTAAATAGATCAAATAATTCAGAAAATAAAAAAATATTATATTTAAACTATTAATCATGTTAAATTATCTTCAAAAATTCTAAATATACCCATGTTGAAGATGTTTCATGTTGAATTGATTTGACTGATTTGATTTTAACATCACGTTGGCTCAGTTGACTCATTTGGGTTCACATGGGTCAATTTGAACCAGTTGAGCTCAATTGGGTCAATTGACGGATTTATTATCATTAGGAAGATGTATTTCATTTATGGAAGATTATGTGGTCAAGATATTCGACTAAGCCAATGTTTAAGCTAGTGGTGGTTTGGTCAAGTTGAGCCTTAGGGGTAACCATTTTGATCACCTTGATTTTGGTTCAACCAATTGGCCAACCCATAGAGCCAATTGGGATTGAAGTACATCTACTAACCTAGGATATCATTTAGAGGTCTATGATCCATTGGTTCGGAAATGTGAAGTTTCTAAGCTCATTTGGGTAAAGGTTTACCAAATGTGCTAAGTTTGGCCTTTTATGATCAAACTGGTTGATTATAGCTGAATCAAAGGGTCTTAAGGGTATAATTGTGTATTGGTAGCCTAGGGAAAACCCTAAAGAATCGTAAATTTAATCCAGTTAATTCAATTTGATTGAATTGATCCAATAGAGCAAAATAGACAAAAAAATTTAAGTGAGATGTTCATTTTGGGTGATTGGTCTAATTAGATTAATTGGGCCTATCCAATGGTCAACCATACTCAATTTGATTTAATCCAAATGATTGATCCCATAAAATTTATCAATTTAGGTTGACTTAAAAACAATGGTTTAAAGGATCCATATAAAGTCAATTTGGGCTAATTTGGGTTATTTGAAGCTAATTAATCTAAGAGATAGTTAGGTTTTGGACACTTATGGGGAAGTCTTGTAAACTATTTGGGATTATTGAGTACAATCAATAATTTGGCTCATTTAGCCTATATGGGTCAAATTGGGGTTGACGTGCTATCTAGTTTAAGTAGACACTGTCAATGTTTGATTGAGCTTAATTCATCAATGTTTGACTAATTGAAATGATTTCCAATGATTAGAAAGCTAAATTTTAATTGAATTATTCAAATTGGTCAAATTAACCTTAAGAGGTTAAGTAAAGTCAAGGTAGCTAGGTTAGTTAGTTGGCCTATCAGAGGATCAATCTGTCACGACCCAGCCCAACCAGAACGAATCCCTTCGCACCGGATCGCGACGGAACAATCCAGGATCTAGCTTTGGAATTTGCTTTCAGACTTTCTTCCAATAAAAATACACACAGAAAACACAGAGCTACTATAAACATCCAAATATACAGAAATTCATCTGAAATTTTCTTCTTTCTTTCATCAAAATAATTATGTACAATATAGTGCATGGCAGCAGACAGAAAGAGCAGAACAGAAAAGCCATGACTGTACAAAAATCAAAATTACATAATACCTAATCTCATATCAAACACTGAACGGCTAGTCCAAGGCCTCTTTCCCTTTCCAAGAACCTGAAAACCACGCAGATAACAAGAATGAGCTAACAGCTTAGCAAGACTACACCAGTCAATCAAAATCTCCAGAAACTCACATCCAAAATACATCAGAAAAGTAGCAGTACAGAATTCAAATAATCATACAGAAAATCGTATAATCAGACAGAATTCAGATACTTGATTAATAGAATATTCAAATCACTGATACCGAAGAATTCATTTCATATAACAGAATATTCAAATCAGATTTCAAATCAGAATTATCTTCAAATCACAGAACAGATAGAATCGTACAAATCATAATCACAGAATAGACAGAATCATACAAATCATGATCATAGAACAGATAGAATCGTACAAATCATGATCACAGAACAGACAAAATTGTACAAATCATAATCACATTGTCAAAACAAATCAGATCACATATCACATATCAGATCAGATTAGCGGACCCAGACAGAATCTCAACGGATTCTGGCCCCTTATGCCTCCCTTCCCTGACATAGACAAAATCTCAACAGAATCTATCCCCTTATGCCTCCCTTCCCTAACACAGACAGAATCTCAACGGATTCTGACCCCTTATGCCTCCCTTCCCTGACACTGACAGAATCTCAACGAATTCTGTCCCCTTATGCCTCCCTTCCCTGACACTGATAGAATCTCAACGGATTCTGGCCCCTTATATCTCCCTTGTGCTTACAGTACCAGAACATATCAGAGATACAGAATTATTAGATCAAAACTTATTTTCAGATTTCAGATTTCTGGACCCTGACAGAATCTCGAAGGATTCTGGCCTCTTATAACTCCCTTGATAGCATACAAACACATCAATTCATCAAATTCAAAAATCAGATTTCGTTAGAAAAATCGTCAGCAGCATAACGACAGTATACAGAAATTCCATAGAATTTACTATTTCAAAAATTTACCAAGTTACCACAGATAGCAAAAAACATCATTTCAAGACATTCATTGTACTGAAGCAAATATTTTCAACATCCAGATAATTCGTTATTCGATAAAACTCCGCAGAATTCAAAATGCTCGGTGAAAATCATTCAGAAAATACTCAAAACGTGCAAAAACATCATCTCAGAAACATACCAAAAGTTAAGCGGTAAAACATTTATCAGTGCAAAATGAAACAAGATTTTCGCTAACGGAAACAAAATTCGGAACAGAAAAATCGTCAAAATCCATATTTCTAAAAATTGTGAAAGGCGGAATGTGTCTTATCTCGAGTCGGTCAACTTTTCCAACTACGACGACGGACGAAAACGGACCGAAGTCGCCCAAAATCCACTTTTCTTCCTTTTTCCTTCATTTTCTCTCTCCTCAGATATTCTTCTCTCTCCAAAATGACTGTTTGGATATATATAAAGCTGGATCATATGGGATGATTCATATTCGTCCCGGGACGATTTGCCCTCTGGACAAAATTCGTTCAGATTAAATTATTATCGTCTCAGGATGAGTTGCTCTCTGGAAAAATTTCGTATGGATGAACTTTACTTCGTCCTGGGACAAACCTCTCTGTCCACAGATTTTGAACTGATCATCCCTGACGATCCCACTTCGTCCGGATGATCCTTGAAGAAAAAAAATGGTTTTCACACCATCAAACTTAAGAACCTAAGGTTGACTTACTAGAATATTTCTAAGGCCATTTGAGCCATTAATTCGAATAATTCACTAGAAACTAGTAGAATTAATCCTATGAAGGAAAATAGGACATCTTGGATTCTATTAGGTTGGAGAGCTTAATTGGAGCCTCCAAGAGTTGATTTGATTCCTTAAGATTGTTAGTAATCTGTTAGGACCTTTTTAGGAGGTTAGACAGTAATAACTCTTTCTATTTTAAGGTCTAATTATATACATATTATTTTTATTTTTTCTTTTTTTTTTTTTAATTTGATTTTGATATATATTAGATAATGTTGGTTCAAGCTAGGGTTGAAGGGGAATCTAATATACTTCCATGGTTAACAACATTCAAGTTACCCATGATTAGGTGATTCAAACCTCATAAAAGAAACTAATCTAAAGATCAATAAATATTCTTGAAATGGACAATATTGGTTTTGAACATGGGCCAAGCCAATGTTTATTAACCAAATGAAATGATTCACATAATCAATTATACCTACAAGCAATTGATAAGAGAAGAAGATTGGATGCTCAGATCATTCATTTTGCACATTGAGACCAATAAATCTTGAATATGAAAAAATTTTAACTTAAGATTGTTTACTAGCATATCTTATAGTCATTCTAACGTAATTTCCTACCAAACTTTACTCAAGGTTTATAAGATAACCTGATTTGAAGATTCTAAAAATTCTGAAGTGCGATGCGGTGCTAGATGCCTTGTCATGTTAGGGTAGTGGCACCCTGGCATTGAGATATCAGGTTTTTGGATTAAAAAGTGAGTTTTGAGTTAGCACTATTGTGCCAGGTTGGCTCCACTATGGCATCGAGGTTCACTTAGCGAGTGAAACAATGCTTAAAAGTTGATGGCAGCGATGCTAGGTCAAAATGTTGGTTTTTTAAATAATAAAAATATCTAAATCAATTTCATTAACCTCGCCAACAACCATCCGCCTCATTTGCATGCTTTGTCAGGGAAGGAAGATGAGAGAGAGAGAGAGAGAGAGAGAGAGAGAGAGAGAGAGAGGAGAGAGAGAGAGAGAGAAAAGAAACCATTTTAGGACATTTTTGTTTGTCGCTCCAATTGGAAAACATATTTTAATCGTAGTAGGTAACCTGAATACTATTTCTGTTTTTACTTATTTTGATTTCTTGGATTTTATCTCTCCTAAACTTGATTAAAATGTAATATCTCTCGCTCTAGTGATTTTTCACTGTGTATCTTTTGATATGTGACAAATATCATCGTCTTGAGTATTTTGGCTAATTAATTTTGAAATTTCACCATGTGTTTTTACTTTGTATGCCATTTTAATTAAATTGGGTAGTATAATATTAATGATAAAATGATTAGGAAGCAATGCATTGCTTTTAGACATGAAATACATACATGCATAAATTTACTATTCGTTTAGGTTAATAAGCATTTTGACATACTACAAGCATAATGATGAGTATATTGATAATTGTATTGAGTATATAATATTTGCTATTATGCTTATATGATGAAAAATGTGTGTTAAAAGTAAGATGGGTTGGCTGAACATGATTGATTAATTCATGTTGGCTAAAAACATATTATCATATATATGGTGATGGGTCGACAGTTATGAAGTGATGATTTCTTATATGAAAGCCATTTGACTAACTTGTAATATGTGATATGAGTTTAATTCCTGAAATAAGATTAATTTAATCGAGATTGATTCCTGTAGGGTTGGCCTACATTATTGAATATAGGAAAAACACCACAAGTAGCTAAGTTTCATATCATGCTAATTGATTATATTGCTTGTATATGCGTATGATATAAATGACATGATATAATAAGACATGCATATGATACATATAGAACATGATTGATACAAGAATATGATATGACTGATAAGAGCGATGCAATAATATAGAATTCACGTTAATCATATGACATACATAATACACATTGTATATGATATATATATGAATCATATAACATATATGATATATTGTATTGGTGCATAATGCATTGCATTGGATATAAGATATGAGATACATGCATAATATAGATATTATATGACATGCATATGAATATGACAGATATACAAATTCCCTGGACTGATATATTCATATAAACTATTTTGTAACTGAAAGGCATAAATGTTAGAACCTATTGATCTTTTATATGGGTATGGGTTACTAATCACTACTCATAAGATATACAACTTGCCCTAATTGTTATTGGTCATATGATATGATTCTATTTACATTGACTGATAAATGATTTTACAGTTATATGATCATACTGATGTTTATTGAATGATTATATGTATATTGTTCATGTTGTCTTGCGTTGATTATGGTGGTAGGTTATGATAATCTACTGAGCTATTAGCTCACTCTATAATGTTATATATTTTTCATGAAGAGGGGCAGGATCTAGTGGAGTGAGGAAGATCAGAATTTTAGATTTTCTTTTATTTTTTATATTTTTAGTTTTATTCTTTTGAAGTCAAGAATTGGAAAGAAAGGTAAAATGATGCATTAATTGATCTCCTGACTTTTTTACATTAATTTTGAGGAATGAATATAAGTTTATATTTTAATGTGTATTATTTATAGTTATTTTTGTTGGACTAATTTATATAAATGGATTAATAGAAACTCTGATAAATTAATTAGAGTTTAAAACTAATAATTCTTTCAAATTTGATCTTAAGGTGTTACAAGGCTTACATTGCAACTCCTAACTGAATTGACTTAAGAAAAGATCATATAGAATGATTTAAAATTTTGATATTGAAGTATTTAAGGAGGAATGCTTAAGAGAATTTAAAGAAACAGGCTATAAATCAAGCAAGATGGCTGATTTGTTTAGGTACTCCATAAGTGAAACTTTGAAGAAAATCATATCAAGCTCACTTTGAATGGGTGACTTGAACTATCCTCAAAGTGTTAACATTTTTTATGCCAACAATAGAAGGTGGCAGACATTTAGCTTTGCAAATAACCTATTTATGGTCTTTCATCCCACATTAGTTGCACTACATTGATTCTTCCTATTAAAAAGCCTTTTATTTCTCTCTAGCTTATCACAATTCAGCTTCACTAGTAAAGTTAGCATCATATTTGCCCCAAAACCCCACCATCCCTATGCATGTTCCATCGATCAACAGTCGTCGTTACCGGGAATATATAATTTACAAATATACAAATAGAGCTTAGTTTTCCTCATCATTTATAGTATCAACATCATCTTCTTCCTCCTCATTTTTCCTTTGTACCACCTTAGATGACTTATTATTGCAACTATGATTATACCACCTAAAATGACTTGTTATTGCAATTCCCTTAACATAGATAATAGGATATCCTTTACCTCTTCTTACTTCACTATTTGCCTCCTTAGTTTTAGGCGCTATTTGGTTGGGAGTTTTTTTAACTATATTGTATTTGAAATGTTTGAATTTTAAATTTTAGAAATTTTTATTGAGAAAAAAAATAAATTTAAGACTTCGTTTGGGACAGCGTTCTTTCTGCTTTTTATTAGAAATCTTTGTACTAAAAAGATATTTTAGAAAGCAATAAGAAAGTTGTCTCAAATAAAACCTAAAGGAAAATTCATACTCATATAGGAATCTAAATGCTCTTAACCTTAGCTAACGTGGATTTGTAGCACTAGTTCAAATTAATTAATTAATTAATTAATGTGTGAAGCTTCGAGATTCATGAAAAAAAATTGCAATATTACTTCTTAATTTTGGCCGAGTATTTGAGAAAATTTTGACATTATTTCATCTCGGAGAAAATTCCTGAGATAGATGACCTCCTGAGAAGTTACACCAACTTGACAAAATCATGATACCCTTAGACTAAAGTGGATAATATCTCGATAGTTAAAAATTTAAGCTATCACAACACTATTAGAGATGCATATTTTCGTAAAATCCATCAAAAAAAAGTTTTTCTCATGATCATCAGGCATGCATGAGTATAACAACTCCACAATGGATAACATATTTTTTTTCCTCTCTTTTTGCATATTGAAACTATGTTAATGGCATCAAGGGCATATTTATAGAAGACAAGCGAGAGCTATGTCTTTATTAGTATAACATAATTCTAATATTTTCATTTGAACTACTATTATGTCTACACAGCCTAATCATATTTGCTTTCCCAAAAAATATCACTTCACTAATATTTACCATTTTCACTAAATTGGAAGGAGAGCCACCAAGTCTTTATTTGAGTAGCTTACACTTTTGTATTTTTAATTTTAAAAGCTCATTTCGAAGCCACAATTTTAAAAATATTTTTTCAAAAATAAATTTTAAATGAAACAATGATGATGAAAAATCTCAAATCTCTTCCATATACACAAATTTTTTACTAACTATTTTTCGTGGCACAAAGGCAATCGAAAAGTCAAGCCAGATTCAAGTAAATTATATTCAATTTTTATTTATAAAGAAAGTTCAAATTTTAGGCTAAGGGCATCTCAAACGGAGAACTCCATTTTTCACGCCAAAATACAGCAAAATTCCAAAATGCCATGGTGCTGCTCCAATCAAATGCCATTTTATGTGATTATGCGAAGGTAACAATCATTCTTCCTTTCGCGCATTTTTCCGATTGAGAGAGCAAAATAGCGTAGGTGAACAGTGTAACGCCAATATTGACGTCGCCCTGTTCACCCGCAAGTAAATGACGGAAGATTTGACATTCGGCTGGAGCGACCGAACGACATCATACGCTCGTTTGGCGTTCGATTGGAGATGCTCTAAATGGTGTGATCTTCCTAAAATTTTCACGTTAAAAACATGTTATCTTCAATGCATGTCTAAAAATGTAAAGCTGAGATGATGGCAATTTCCTTGCAACCAGTTCATAGAAATGTTTATGCATTCAAATTTACAATTTACATGATGCAACTCCCTCAAATGTCTCTGTTTTTTTTTTCTTCTTTTTTTTTTTTCTTTTTTTGTCTTTTCTTTTAAGGGAAGGATGAGCGCTTGAGGTTTCGTTTGGGACAACTTTCTTATTATTTTTCAAAGCAAATTTTTAGCAAAAAATTCTTAAATAAAAATTTTGTTGTACTAAAAAGCTGCTTTTGAAAATAGTAAAAAAATTATCCCAAATGAAGCATGAATCTAACCCACCAGAATCCCAGATCTTTTCCCAACTAGTGTGCTACATATTCAAACATTCTAAGATGCATTAACAATGGCCCACATGTGGAATTGTCATCATCTATAGTAGTAAAATAATTATTTAATGTGATAAATAATAAATAAATAAGTGAATGAAAACAAAACAACAAACATTAGATGTTTTCTTGTGCTCATTTTTTAGTAATGCCAACATATAGAGAATAAAATGAAATCTCCTCTAATTCTATAGAAGTAGCAAGTATATAAAAACTATGAAGCTTATGTAATGGACAACGCACTCATAAAAATGAAGAAAGAACAATTGATGCTTCGTTTGGGAAGATTTTTTTTCTGCTTCTTAAAGCAGCTTTATAGTACAATTTTTTTAATTTTGTACTATAAAGATGCTGTAAGAAGCAGAAAAAAAACAGTCCCAAACAAAGCTTGAGAATGACTGTTCAACACAGTAATACTAATCTAATACCAATATGAAGTATAATGAGAAACACTTGATACAAAAATTTAATGACCGCTTGATAAGTAAATGAGTTAATGACAGAAAATTAATACATATATACATGAAAATCCCAAAATAGTAATGTGGCCAATTTAATCCCACAGTATCATACTGCTCCAATTTAGTCTCTAAACTATATAAAATTAATCCAAATTTAGTCTCAATGTGATACTCTTAGGCTTCGTTTGGAACAGTTTCCTTGCTACTTTTTAAAGCAACTTTTTGATACAAAAAAACTACTTTACGTATTACAAAGTTGTTTTAAGCATGGTTTAAAATTGCGCAATATGAGGCTCGCCTTGAGGCCCGCCTTTACGCAATTCCAGTAAAAAACGCCTCGATGCTTACGCCTCGAGTTTTTGTTATGAGGCTTGCGCCTCGACTCGGTTGAGGCCCGCCTCACCTCACTGGAATGAGGCTTACGCCTCACGCTATATATATTAAAACTTACATAAATCTTGAAGTAAATGCCCGACATTGGACTCTATAGGAGAGGAGGAAGGGGAGAGAGCAGTTCATCATAATGATGATTCAAATGAAGAACCCCTTAGTGATGACAGTGCTGATGATTTATGAGTTCTTATGTGATATGTCATTGCTATTTATTTTTAGAAATTGGAATTATATGTTAATGAAAAGAATACTGAGATTTGGGAAATATAGAATTTTGAGTTTAATTATATTTCATGTTGTCTTATTATTGAGATATTTTGATTTCACTTCATATCTTATGCTTTTTATGTTTTATATTATTCACTCATTAGTATTTAAAAAATTTATCATTTTATGTTTACGCAATCTTTTGATTTTGAGGCTTACGCCTCAAAACGCCTTGAGGCTTACGCCTCGCCTCACGAATGAAAAACGCCTCAATACCCGAATACACAATTTTAAACATTGGTTTTAAGATCATCTCAAACCGAACTGCATACCACCGTATGATGTCCGTCATTCCTGCATTCGAACTCCAAATCTCACGCCGAAATTTGGTAGGTGAGCAGTTCGACGCCACTATTAGCACCGGACTGTTCACCTACGCAAAAAAATTGGGATGCCAAATTTGTCGAAGACGAGCCCTAAAGAGGAGAAAAGTGCGCAAAAAAAAGGAGAGTGATTGTTACCTTCGCAGGAAGCAGGCTAAAGAAGAAAGAAATGCAGTTCGACTGGAGTTGAATTACTACATTTTAGAGTGAAAATGGGTTTTTTGGTTGGAGAGGCCCTAAAAAGAAGTAAGAAAGCGTCTCAAATAGAGCCTTAGACTAAATTGATCAAAAACAAATAGTCAAAGGACTATTTTAATTATATCATATTCAAAAATCTGACAGGTTTTTTTTTTGCTCCAGAACCAACCTACAGCCAAGTTTAATAATAAGATGGTTTTAGAAGACATCACTGTACATATGAACAATAGAATTATGCCTACTTTTTATATTGAAAAAGCTAGTAAAAAGTTGCATTTTGTATTATTTCCACAAGTTTTCATGAATCTGAAAGAATTTTTTCTCATGAAAACTTTCATATATAAGAACTAATCTTATACTTGAAAAACAGTTCAACAATACAAATTAACTAGTAAAAACCTGAAGCAGCAATAGAATGAAGAACGATGGAAGAAGAACAGTTCTGTCTACAGGTGCCATTGCTCGCAAGATCAATAGTCACCAACGGAATCGCCCACAAAGTAGTAGAGTTCTTCAGACAGATGCATTGCTTCCAAGTCTAAGAGCCTCTGTTGCAATTCTCAGACCATCCGAGGAGCAGATTCCACTAAAGAGAGTTAGAAGGTGCTTCCTTTGATCTATTTTTAAACTGTTTGTGAGACCGCTAGCAACCATCTCCAATTCTGGCTGCAGCCGTGCACAATGTGGTCATTTAGCTCGGGGAATTGGAAGAAAGAAAATCTAAGCTTGGAAAGAAAGTAAATTTTAGTACAACAACAATAATGGATACATGAATCCTTTTTCTCCATTGTGCCCTATTAAAAGTTAAATTCACATTTAAATCTAATAAAGATGGGTCATTTCTAATATTTTCCAACCAAACTTTTTAGGTCTACCGCTATCCTTCTTAACATAAGTCAAATCTAATACATCTACTTTCCTAACCGGGTCATCGGAAGGCTGCCGTTTTATGTGACTAAACCATCTAAGGCGACTCTCACTAATATTTTCTTCCACTGAAGCTACTCCAACCTTTTCACGTATATGCTCATTTCGTATCCTGTATTTAAGAGTAAAGTCACTCATTCACCTGAGCATCCTATCTCTGCAACACTTAACTTAATATTATGATTCTCTTTTAATGGCCAAAATTCTGCCCCGTAAAGCATTGCAGGTCTAACCACCATCTTAAAGAATTTTTCTTTAAGTTTGAGGGGGACTTTCTATCACACAACAAGCCCGATGCATTCTTCCACTTCAACCATCCAACTTGGATTGTACTAATAATATCCCTAAAGAAAGAAAATTTTAGTGAATTATGTTAATAGGAAGACAGTACTGCGTTCAGTTGAAGAAGGCTTCTCTGAATAGAGTATTAAAATGCTTGCAAATCACTAGACGGCCATCCTAAGAGTTTTTTAATGTAAACCTAGAAGGAAAAGAAAAACACAGAGCTAGCCCAGATGCGAAATTTGCACCATCAATGAAAAAGAAAACATATATACTGAAAGGCAGTTAAAATCATATTATGGAAATCAAACTATGTTAAATATTCCTGAAGCATATTATGAAATCCTAAACAAAGAAACTCTGTGCCTCCTCAATTCATCAAACCTGAGATCTTCCTTGCCGCTGGCATTATATCCTTGCTTTGAAAAGATCGATATACTATAAGCATGAAGTTAATCTCTTTTATCTGGCTGGTCTTCTCAAATTGCAATTTGGATCTTGCCTCAACAGTCTCTCGTCTTAGTACAAATGCCATTATATACTAAATCCTACATCAACTTTATTAATAGATGAATAAAAATACAGCATCTTTTTTTCCTACTTATCTCTCTCTCTCTCTACCAGTGAGAAACTAATAAATATTTTTGTTTTCTCTCAGGAAAATTGAAACCAGCAATTTTATTTTTTTTGTGAAAAATTTAAATCTTTAAGAAGACATTTATATAATTGAAGCTAATAAATTCCAGTCTTATATATTGCCAAGGGGAGGATTGCAATATTCAATTTAAGTTAAAATATTATTGTTCTAATTGCCATTTTTTTAATAAACTTTTATATTAATAAAATTCAGCCCTTCTTTTTATTTATTTATTGCTCATTATAGAATATTTTTCAAAACATTTTTTTATTTAAATTAGGTATGAAGAGAAATTATACAAGATAATTGGAGTAGATGATAACTATAATACACAATGTAAATAAGTTTGCACAAAAATCAATTTAGATGATATCCCTGTAGATCCTGGATTAAGATTTTTTTTTTTTTTTGAATATCAAACAAATGATAAAGATTTCCAAAGATCTTTATAAAAAGAACATTCTCAACCTCATGATCATGATTTCCCGAGTATGTAAATTGAAAATAAATTACATAGATTTAATTCGGAGTGATTTGATGATTACACAAACTGGCTGAAATAAAGTATCAGAAAAGAGGCACCTTATTATTTATTTTTTTATCTTTATAAGCCGAAATAAGAAAACAAACAAGTGACACTAATTATATGGTAAATAATGTGATGGAACCAACAACACGGGTGGTGAGTTTAATGGGCATAAAGCATTGATTATAAAAGACAATAATTCAGCACATTACATACATTATTTTGCACATAATTTACAATTAGCACTAATCACTATAGCTTAAAATTATATCTAAGTTGCCTCACTTTTTAATACAATTTATAGCTTGGTTAAGGAGTTCATATAAAAGAAGAGATATATTACAAGAAAAAAAAAAGAGATATATTACAAGAGAAATAATATATTAAGATCGTAGAACAACTACAACATGATGAAGTTATAACATGTAAAGGTGTGAATCAAGAAATGTCTCTTCAACGGGCTGGGGATATAAATTGGGATTCGCACTATGGTTCACTTGTTAATTTGGCTCTTTTGTTTGAATCTATTATTGATCTATTATTGAGGTTCTTAAGATAAAAATATAAGATGGATCAAGCAATAAGCAAAAAGATAAAACATATGCCCTACATGAAATTGTAAAATGCTTTAAATTTGTTTTTAATTTGAATATATGAAGACTATATTGGGAGTCACAAATGAGTTATCTCAACTATTATAAAGAAAAGATCAAGACATCATAAATGTCAAGATTTTGATAGATGTATCAAAGGCTTATTATGCATCATAAAGCATGCAAGTCTTAACACCATCTCTAAGCATTGTATTATAACCAAATGACTTACTTTGATTTCTTCCTCCACATAACAGAAATTGCTCTGTTTTTTACCCACCAAGAACCAATTTTCCTCAATGCCCACAGGTTATCATAGAATTTCCACTACGCTATCTGCTCCTCTTCCGACTTCTATACTCACATTGAAGCCGATCCAGCAATACCTGCTCTTACCCAATCCTTGCTTCACTATTAAGCCAATCCTTACTTCAAAAGCTAAATCTTCACTCTTTTATGCTTATCACACGCATATTCCACGCATACCTCCACTCCGCTTATTACTTCTCATGTAAACATAAGGCTGGTATGATAAAACCAAATGGGAAGAGATATACTCTTATTAACGTGAAATGAACTATTGAACAGTTGCTTTAACATGAAACGAAGCAATGGATCCATTGCCTGATTTTGATTAATGAATGCTTAGTTTAATATTAATAATAATAACAGTAATTTACTAATTTATTTTAATTTAATTGTTAATACTAATTTAACAGTAAATTAACATTAAACTTTAAAATAAGTTTTAAGATATATTAACTTAATTTAAAATTTTCATAACTGAAAATTTTGGGTCTTACATTATGTGTCTTTGAACGTTTCAATTAAGCTAGTACACTGAGCCCTCAATAATGAAATAGCCGACATCAATTACATTATGTACATCCGTAATTACTAAAATATATTGTGTAATCAAACTTTCACCTATAATAATCTTAAATATTTTGAAAAATGAAATTTTTTTCCTTCAAAGTAAGAAAATCCTATTTGTGACATAGAGTTCATACTTTTTGAAGTAATTAAGTGTTATTATCAGCTCTTAGAATGTATTTATTATTATGTAATCATCTACTACAATAAAATCAAATATCATTTCTCTTTCTCTCTTATTTCATATCCACCATAATTTCTATCATAAACATCCAACTAAATCATTAGAATTAGTTATCAACTCTTCTACAAATGTACATGAAAATTGTTCACCAACCTTATCTCAAAATTGACTTATCAAATTGTCTTCAAATCCAACCACATTTATAATGCCCTCACCAATAAATAAAATAATAGCAATCACCCTATCACCAACCATATTCAACTTAAAAATTGTCTTTTAACTCTCTATATATTGTTATCCCGACCTCATTTTGATTTTTAAGATTTTCAACATACAATAGCTTATAACCTGAATGTTTTCACTTTCCACCTAATTTCTTGCAAATAAGCAATGTTATCTCTACTACAAATCACCATGTCCACTAATTTTCTTGTCTTCTTATTCTAAGTTTACAAACTCTATCAAGCAAATAAAATCTAATTTTAAATAATAGACTACCATTATTTTTCATCAGAATTGGACTAAGTTATCGCATGCCGCAATAAGCTATAATTATTAGAAGAAATTCTATTGAATAAGTTAAACTAGTTTAAAAATAGATCCAAGGAAAGTAAGTAAATGCATGTAAATACACATACAGAATTTTCCTCAGGAGGAAAGATCCGGTAGATTTGACAGAGATTCAATAACTCTTCCAAAGCTTCCATCCTTTTTCCCTGAACTTCAAATGCCTGCAACAAAAATGGAATCATGGCCCAAATCATACAACTTACAAATGAAGGCTTCGTTTGAGACTATTTTTTTACTGATTCTTAAAACAACTTTTTAATACAAAAAATTGAAATTTTTATACTAAAAAATTGCTTTAAGAAGCGGTAAGAAATCCGTCCCAAACAAGCTGAAGTCCACAAAACAATTTCGGTTTTGTGTGTGGAAATTAAGGAAAATAATCACCCAAGATTGTAAAAAGCATGACCGACTGCGGGCGGCCACAGCAGCACAAACAAGTCTTGCAGCTCGAAGATTGTCAAGCCCAATATTTTCAGCGATTCCACAAATAAATTGCTTCACCTCCTCACCATCAATCTGGACAGGACTTCCTGGTTGTCTTACTCTATTATAAACATTTTTTCAGCAATATAATAGAACCCAAGGGTCAATAAGATGAAAAGTGCGTACATTAATTGCAGTACCAAAGAAAGACTTTAATACTAATTATTAAAATATTAGAGATACTGATAACGAGGAGATTGCACCTGCTACATACGTTGAGTACAAAGCTAATTGCTGCCCGAAAAAAGGAATCCCGTGAATTGGTTGTCTCAAATGATACCTTTGCCCCTGAAGATCTACATATCTCTCGAAGCTGCTCCCCATTCAAAAGATAGAAATGTTAAGTCTTTTTTAATTTTTCCTTCAAAACTGAGTAAGTTTTTTAACAAATACAAATCACAGAAAACCAATCAGGGTTTTACTGGGTTCTCCAGGCCAAATCAGCTTGGCCTTTTTGGGTAAAAAATTAACAAAAACAAGTGCAGCATTTAAGAAAAAAAAGTACAGAAAATTCTGTTTACAAACCAGAAATCCACATTTTATAAATCTAATAGTATATAACTACTCTTATTCTCGACACAATCTTTTATTTGTACAGCTCCACCCTCAATGGAAGATTTCTAATCTAGAAAAAAAGGTATCCATACCATATTGTTGACCTGTATTCGGTGAGACAAAAAAAAAATCAAAAGAAAATCTCACCTGCTCTGCCCCACACGTCATCGCACGTCGCGCACGTCCCGACCTCTTCGCACATCGTCATATGATGCTTTCACGACGCACGACTTTGCATCGTTAAAATGAGAGCGAGAGGCCTCATTCGCGCTTTCTCTCCACGCTCTCACTTTCCATCTTCCGCGAGCTTCTTCGGCTTCTCCCTGGACGTTCGACATCGCTCGATCTACGACTTTCCCTTCCTACGGATCGGACGTTACGACACTTTGAGCGGAAGAAGCAAACGGGATCTCGCTGTGAAGTTAACTTTCTCCCTTCCAGCGCACTTCCTCGCCTCCTCCGTGCGGACCGACCCCACCCCTCCGACGATCCACCTCCGACGCCGTCCCTGCCTACCAGATCGGAAGTTACGACATTCTGATCGGAACAAGAACGGAAACCCGATGCAGTGAAGGTAACTTTCTCCCTTTGCTAGCTTCTTCGGCCAAATCCCATAAATCCACCGAACAGAGGGATTCAGTAAATACGGGATTTAAGCCGTGAGTCCTTAAATCCGGGATTTACCCATCGCCGGGATTTAACGCACGCACCGAAACCGTTGGCTGGATTTATCCTGAATCCAGCCAAATCCCATAGATCTGCCGAATTACAGAGAGAGTGGGGAGGGAGGGATATAATTTGTTTTAATTATTTTTTAATTGTAATTATTTTAATTAATTACAGTTATTTATTTTTAATTAATTATAATTAGTATAATTAATTATGATTAATTTTAATTAAATTATTATAATTAATTTAATTAATTAGAATTAATTTTAATTAATTTTTATTTATTAAAAGTTAATTAATATTAATTAATTATAATTATTTATAAATTAATTATAATTAATGATTTTAATTAATTTTAATAAACTTTAATTAATTATATTAATTAAGTATAATTAATTATATTAATTAAGTATAATTAATTATAATTAATTAAAAATAATTTTTTAAGTAATTTTAATTAATTATAATTAACTCAAAAAAAGAGAAGAAGCATGCCTACCCTTCCCGCCTTGGTTTCCGTGCTCTCCACCGACTGTCGCCGACGACTCCCCGCCGGGTCTTCAAGGTATAATTTTTAACTCCAATCTCGTTCTCGACGTTTGCAGCGGACCGGAGAACCACCTATACGCGCTCTTGTAGCACGGTAGGAGGGAGCCCGGTGCGAAGCATACGACGAGGCGGGTAAGCCCTATACACGCTCTTGTAGCGTGGTGGGGACGATCCTCGACCTCGACACCGACACCGCCGACGACTGCTACGCAAAGGTATGATGTTCCAAATCCCATTCTCGGCGTTTGCAGCGGACCGGGGAACCACCTATACGCGCTCTTGTAGCACGGTAGGAGGGAGCCCGGTGCGAAGCATACGGCGAGGTGGGTGAGCCCTATACACGCTCTTGTAGCGTGGTGGGGAGAGCTACTGGTGTTCTGCTGTACGAGTACTGCTGAAGGCCCCATACACGCTCTTGTAGCGTGGTGGGATGAAAATTTGTACGGCCGCGGTGTCAAAGGACACCTACCATACACGTTCTAGTAGCGTGGTGGGAAGGCCCAGCTCCCCTATTTTTCCCCAAACGGGGGATATGCCGGGGTGCTGCCGAAATTTTCACTGAAGTATATAAAGCTTGAACAATTTGAAGACCCCGCTTGAGCAACAATACAAAAGACCTGCACTTGGACAGAAGTGCACAGAACTTGAACTAAATGAGCAGAGGACCTGTATGAAGAGCAGATGAATTGTGGAATTGCACTTGAACAAAAATCTAAATGATTAATCAAGGCTTAAATCCAAATGAAATGAAATCAAACTCAAATCAATACGAACATGCATTTGAACTTGCAAGGACTTCAGAAGATATTGAACAAAGACTTGAACTTGTACTTTGAATTCAAAACTAGAGCAAGATGTGGACAACAAGAACTTATGCATTTGAACTTGAACTGTACGACGCCAAGTGAAATCCAGATTTGCAAGCATTTGATTCAAATTCGGATGAATTCAGAAGGATAATAGGAGACATGAATGAATGTGGGAGACTCATACTGAGTTTGAACTCAAGTCTAAATGAAACTTAACTCGAACTCGGGCTATACGACATCAAGTGGGGACTTGTAAACTTGATGAATTCAAGTCTGAATGAAACTGAATTTGGATTTAAACACATACAAAGATCAAAATTTGGACCACACACGGGAAACTTAAACTACAAGACCTTGGTGTAACGAACTCCTATAACAGTCCCTACGAAGTCAAATGCGCCATGCCTGTTGATTGAGATGGCGATACAGGAGACCATTGATGGAGGATCCGCCTCCCTACAAGCAAATACATCAAAACACCCACCTGAGATTGGTGACATGTGGGCATGATGTGGGAACAGTGGGTTTTCTACGAACATCTCTAGGAGGTCGTAGCAAATACAACGGATCCCTACAGACAAACACGAGCCGCTTGTGGATAGGGGTGTCAACTTTTGACCCGACCCGAAAACCCGACCCGAACCCGACCCGGAAAATCCGGGTTGAACCCGACCCGTTTGATAAACGGGTCGGGTTCGGGTTCGTAAATTTGACCCGTTTGATTAAACGGGTCGGGTCGGGTTGACCCGGTGACAACCCGTTTAATTGTAAAAAAAAAATTTGAAATTTCCCGCCCGGCTGCCCGCTGCCCCAGCCCGATCTGCCCGCTGCCCGCCTGCCCAGCCCGCGCTTCGCCTGCCTCGTGCCCACGCTTCGCCTGCCGCGTGCCGCGCAGCCGCTGCTTCGCCTTCCGCGCAGCGCGCTTCGCCAGCCGCGTGTAGCGCTTCGCGAATCGCCCGATCTGCTCGTTGCCGCGCTTCGCCGGTTCACCCGAGCTGCCGCTGCCGCGCCCGTCCAGCTGCCGAATCGCGTGCCGCAACGGATTATCCCGGGTCGAGTCCTCGGGTCGGGTCAACCCGGCAACCCGGCCGGGTCGGGTCCCGGGTTGAAATGTCCGACCCGTTTGCCAAAACGGGTCGGGTCCGGGTTGACCCGTTTAGATCCGGGTCGGGTCGGGTTCGACCCGAACCCGACGGGTTGACCCGAATTGACACCCCTACTTGTGGATAAAAACAGTGGGTAAATCGTAAGCACAACGAACCACTGTGGGCACAAGTATGGGTATCACCTATGACAGTGGTGATCAAGATCTACAAGTACATCAAGTACAAGGGCAACTCGATATACGAAAAAGAACACCTCCTGGCAGAAGAAAAGAAGTGTTTTGAATAAATCAGAACTAAACTTCTTGGTGTTCCAAAGCCTCTTCTTGATCCTATACTCAGGAAGAAAACAGCTCCGGTATCTACAAATACCAGAAATGACAAGTCCTCTACACCAAAGATCCTGAAATGAGTTCTTTCCAAACCAGCAGTCATTGACTCTAAAGTTCAGAAAAATCCCTCCCCGGTGATTGAGAAAGGGGGGTTAATGTCAAGATGAGGAAATACCTCATGACATCCAAATAACAATGCCGCCGGATCTGCAACACTGATACAAGCAGACAGAAGGCGTCTACAATCTACAACGTAACGCCACCGGACCCGCAATATCCATGCAAGCGGGCAGAAGGCGTTTACAAAATGTTTCAAAATACCCCCACACGTGCACCATAAATTGTATACACATAGATACACTAAAGGGGTAAATATAATCAAAACCCGCATGGGCCCCGGCGAGCGTGTTATTGGTACACACGTGACGTCTAGGGATGTTGCGCGGGTCGATAAGTGAATTCTAGTTCGAACCTGATCCTTCTATACGGATCAATAGAAGTCGACATTGTTCGAACTTTCAAACAAACACATGGTTGTGGGAACCGATGTATTTGTTTTAATACATTCATATTAGGCCTTCAAAGCCTAAAATCAAAAGAATTCACTCCCAAAGGCATAAAGCCTACGAAACCCGATCCTCCTAAGTAGATAAATAGGAGTAGACAGAGTTCAAACTCTCAGACAAATATACGGTCACGAATGTGATCGAAATATTTATTTTAATGCATTCATATTCGGCCTTCAAGGCCTAAACAAGAAAATTCATAAATAAAGGCACAAAGCCTATAAGAAACCCGATCCTCGAGTAACAGTTTGGTCGAGTTGACAGGGTTCAATCAACAAAAAGGAAATGACCCCAAACACACCGATGATGGCCGTGTTGATTGCTTATCTCAACCGGAGGGGTTCACACATATTTTCAAATGCCACCCAAATACTCCAAAAATCCAAAATCAATCCCAAAATCTCAAATATTTAAAATTGAAATTATTCATCCATACTTAAAGCAAAATCCATCCACCATCCGCAACAGTTTGCCGAGGTGGACAAATCTAAAAATTACTTCAGCTCACAAAGAGCCAAATGCCTAGTCGAAAATATCACTAGGATCCATTCTCAAACAATCTCCTGCCAATAAGGACGTGGTACGTGTCCTCTAACCGGCGGTATTGCCGCCAAATGGCACCGCAGGATAAACGGTTATGACCCGGGGCCCTCTGTACCGAGTGGTTTTGCCGCCAAATGGCACCACGAAATACCGGTTATGGTCAGAGCCAATACGCTCCTTATTGGCATCAAATCCTTGAGATATAAATCAATAGAATATGATCGATAGGCACAAAGCCCTCTGTTAGCTAAGGTGGATTCAAATTTGTTTCCTTAGACAAACATTCATCCCAGGTCTACAAGGTTCCCTTGGACGAAGCAACCCATGGCTGCTGACAATGATCCTTCTGTCAGGTTGGGTCGACTACCTCCTCTGACTAAGTAGACCAGGGACCACAATGGCCCGGGACGACGGAACCATGGGATCTTGATCGGGTCCATCATCCATTCCCCCACCATCCGCTTTAAGTGCAAGATGGTGAAAATTTCTATTTTAAATATAAAATCTCCCAAATTTCCAAATTCAAACCTTTCAAATTCCTACACTCATGCTGGTACTATATGTCAGATAACACGTATATTCTACGTATCTGATTGATGACTAGCCTTAATCGAAAGTTCTCTCTCGTGATCGGGAGGGGTAATTAACTATAGGGGCTTGCGCCTATAGGAAACCAGAACTCAGATCATAAAGTCCTCACAAATGAGGGCGAAATCTCTGGGTAGTGTCTTATCTACAAACCCATCTGCCTTCCAAAATTTACCCTGGAACTTAGTTCGTTAAAACTCCCTTGCCGAATAAAAAGAAAAAGAGAAGCGCAACGGGGAGGCCGGGGCCGAATTTTCGGAGCCCACACATATATGATTAAAGACAAAGAAGAAATGAAAAAACCAAAGCAAAAGATAGAGGAGTGAAGAAATAAAACCCTCAGGCATGCAAGTTAGTATGCGAATGACAAAGCCGGCTAGGAAGATGGGAAGTTTCAGTTAAGGGCGTAATTCTTATTGGGTTGATTTGTTTTGCGGAATACATACAGTATTATCGGTATGATTCAAACTAGCAACAGTATTGATAATATAAACATAAAACAAGATAGAATAACATTAAGATACATTTAAATCCCGCAGGAATTAATGTAATAAACGATCATAAGTAGTTTGTATAAGGAATATGTTCAGCCAAAAACTGCTTCACACAAAACCTTATTTCTGTTCACATAGTCAGGGGTCAAACATTATGTTAGTATACGAACCTGTTCATCCGGCTCATTTGAACATGCTTCTGTTTAATAGACGAACAAAACAATTGGAGGGTGCGGGCAAGCCGATCGAGCAGAACCGATCAGAGATGCATCCCAAGCAGACTGCACACGAGCACGGATGGGGTTGGAAGGGCCGGTTCTTGATTCCGAGCAAAGAATTGTGTATGGGATTGAAAACAAGCGACTCATCGTGAGAGATATGTTCATTTCACTCGCTCGAGCAGAAGGAAACGGATTGAAAACAGTGAACGAGAGGAAGAAGAATAAAGGAGGTTTGGTTGACAATTTTTTTCATTTTGGTATAATTTCTTCCGTGATATTTTATATAAACAACGGGAAATGTTTTCTCTAAAGGTAAAGGAAGAAAAACCAAAGGAAATAGATGAAGAATTTAGGGATTTTTTAGAGTTTCTTATGTTTCTAAAACGGCGAAGGAAATAGTAAATGTTTTTATCGATTTTGTTGCTCAACTTGATAGACTGTTTATATTGGCATTTCTCTAATTAACGAAATAAAAAGTAACTGTCAAATAGGAAGAAGAAATCTGATGGGAAGTGTCTCGATTCAAAGAGAAAGAGAAGAAGGCTTGTTAAGGTAATCACATTGACAAATAATTCAAGGTTGATAGTTAAATAAATGATTATTGACACTTTTGAAATTGATTAAATACATCAAATCAAATTAATGTTATCATAATATTTACTTTATAAAACTAGTTAGCAATGATTAATGCAATTTAAAAAAATTTGGAACAGTGGAAGATTTGATGAACCTAGTGCATGAAGGTGAAGTGTCGAAGCCAATAAAGGATTTAAAATGGGATTTGAGGAAAGATTAAATTTAGGAAATATTTATGTGAATGAATGAAATATAATAGTTTATGTAATTGGGTGTGTAACTTTAGGTTTTATTAATGAAGGCTATCTCAAGAATCAATTATTTGAAATAGATTGAAGTACAGAAACAAATAAAGTGGGTCATTTCAATTGTGTTATATCAATTCCCAATTTCTTTTATGTCATTTAATTTCATTTTATTTATTGCAACTATTGTATATTATAGTATTATGTTGATGGAATGAATATTATGTTGGTCAAATGATTATCGTATAATGAGAACTATATGAATAGAAATGGAAATGTAAATGTTAGACCGGTCCACTGGACCGGTCCAGCCGGTCCGCACGGGACCGGCTCAGACGCGAAATGTCGCGTGATCTCCGCCTCCTGCGGAGATCGAGCGGCCCGACCAGCCGAAGAGATCATTTTAGGAAGCGTTTTTTAGCGTTTTGAGAGGGAAATTTGAATGTAGGGACTGTTTAGGGATTTCCTTTTGATTTGTATGCATGAAATAGTAGATTTTCCTAGGGGTTGGGCATCTTGAATATGGCTGAAATTTGAGATCTCTTAGATTTAGGTTTTCTTTGGGCTCTAGCGGCGTCTAGAGATTTGGGAGAGATCGATCCTCCTCTCGAATTGAGGATCAATTGTATCTTGTTATTTTTATTCATCTACTAGTGAAATACAAGCTTTCCCTTGAGTTTTCTCTCAGTTTTCTCGCAATTTCTCGCTGTTTTCTTGTGTGTGGCTGCTGTCCTCTGCTGAAAACAGCAGTTTCCTTCTTGTTTTACTTCAGATTTGGCTAGGAGATACTTGAAATCAAGTATTTCCTATCAAATTGGTATCAGAGCGTCGTTTTTGGGACCTTAGGCGGCTGAAATTCTGATTTTTCAGCGAGCTTTCGGCTTCCGGAAGTGAAATTGTTGAGATCTGTTGGGAAGAAAGATGGCCGGAAAGAAGGTGGAAGTATTGGAAGGCGAGTTCGGACAACTAAAGACAGATCTGGAGGGAAAGTTCCTGGAAATCTCTACCAACAATGACAGGTTGGAAGGGAGGTTCGCGGCGATGGAAGAAATGATGAAGAAACTATTAGAAATGCAGACCCATCCGGCGGCATCGGAAGTAAGAGAGACCACCGACGGCCATGTCGTAGGAGGAAATCCAAACCCGACCCGGGGGAGGAGGAATCCGGAGGTGGAGATCCTTGAGGGGGAAGACGATATGCCTCCTCTAGAACCGCTTTCTAGAGAGGAGATGAGTCGGGGGTACGATCGAAGAGGTGCTGATTTTGGCAGTAGAAGAGAGGAATTCCAGCGTCGAGGTGCTGAATTTCAGCGTCGAGGTGCGGAATTTTGAAGGCAGGAGAGGGGAATATGAGGGAAGTGCATATTTTGGCAGTAGAAGAGAGGAATTCCAGCGTCGAGGTGCTGATTTTCAGCGTCGAGGTGCGGAATTTGAAGGCAGGAGAGGGGAATATGAGGGAAGTGCATATTTTGGGCGAAAGAAGAGAAGAATATCAGCGTCGAGGTGCTGAATTTCAGCGTCGAGGTGCTGATTTTGAAAGGAGAAGAGGGGAATATGATGACGAATTCGGATACCAACGCCGGAGGGAAGACCGGGACACTTGGGGAGCACCTCATCTTCGAGGAATGGGAGGTTATGGAGAGTACCAGGGGTAGCGGAAGGGATCCGAAGGTGAGGAAGTTGAAGATGCCCATCTTTGAGGGCGAAGATGGCCATGGTTGGATCTATAAGGTGGAGCGTTACTTCGCTGTCAACGGGTTGACAGATGATGAGAAGCTAACGGCGGCAGGATTGTGTCTGGAAGGGAAGGCGCTGGCATGGTATCAGTGGCGAGACAGGAGGGAGCCTATCCGGAGCTGGAGAGAGAGTTTAAGGATTGTTTATTAGAGCGTTTTCGAGCCGATGGGGGAGGAGACTTCTATGAACAATTCTTTGCTCTGACGCAGGAGGGGACTGTGGCCGATTATCGTGACAGATTTGAGTACTTGGCTAGCAGATTGGATCACATTTCAGAGTCAGCCTTAGAAGGGAACTTCATGAAGGGGCTGAAACCTGAGATCCGAACAGCAGTCAGGGTAATGGAGCCGAGGAACCTGGGAAAGGCTATGGAGCTGGCGCAGTTGGTAGAAGATCAGAAGAAGGCAGAAAGAGGGGCTCGAGGAAACAACTCAGGAGTCTCTAACAGGACGACGACCGCTCTTCCAGCACCCAAGGGGCCTACATCAGGCAACAGTAATGAGACCACTCGGGAAAAGCCAGTAGGAGGAGGGAGTGGAGAAAATTTCAAGAGGTTGACAGAGGAGGAGGTGCAGGATAAGAGGACAAAGGGGTTGTGCTTCAGATGTGATGAGAAGTATATGCCAGGGCATAGGTGCAAGGACCGAACTCTTCATGTTCTCCTTGTCTGTGAAGACGAGGAAGACGAGGAGGGAGGTGGGAGCAGATCTGGAGAGGAGGAGAAGCTGCACCTGGATGTGGCAGAAGTCTCTCTCAACTCTGTAGTGGGATTCACCCCGAGTCGCACTATGAAAGTGAGAGGAGAGATAGCTCACCGCGAGGTGGTTGTGTTGATTGACAGTGGGGCAACCCATAATTTTATTTCCAAACAGATAGTGGAGTCATTGGGGATGGAGTTAGTGGATACTGGAGGCTATGGAGTGATGATGGGCACGGGGAAGGTGGAGATGGGTAGAGGAGTCTGTCGAGGAGTAGTACTGAAGATTCAAGGGATCCATGTAAAGGAAGACTTCCTTCCCTTGGAATTGGGGAGTACGGATGTCATCCTAGGGATGAAATGGTTGCAGACCTTGGGGGAAACCAAGGACAATTGGGGAGCACTCACGATGGAATTAATGGTGGATGGGAGAAAGATGGTTATAAGGGGAGATGCAGGGCTATCCAAAGCCACGAAATCACTGAAGACCAGGGTTAGGGATATACAAGAGGTGGGGGAAGATTATTTGGTGGGACTACACAAGCTGGATGTGATCAGGATGGAGGAGGAAGCGGATGTTTCTCGTTCTGTGCAGCCCTTGGTTCCGCAATACAGTAAGGATTTTCAGTCACCTCAAGGATGGCCCCCTCCACCGGAACACGAGCATATCTCCACCTTGAGGACAAGGTGGATTTTTGGGAGGGGAGTATTGTTAGACCGGTCCACTGGACCGGTCCAGCCGGTCCGCACGGGACCGGCTCAGACGCGAAATGTCGCGTGATCTCCGCCTCCTGCGGAGATCGAGCGGCCCGACCAGCCGAAGAGATCATTTTAGGAAGCGTTTTTTAGCGTTTTGAGAGGGAAATTTGAATGTAGGGACTGTTTAGGGATTTCCTTTTGATTTGTATGCATGAAATAGTAGATTTTCCTAGGGGTTGGGCATCTTGAATATGGCTGAAATTTGAGATCTCTTAGATTTAGGTTTTCTTTGGGCTCTAGCGGCGTCTAGAGATTTGGGAGAGATCGATCCTCCTCTCGAATTGAGGATCAATTGTATCTTGTTATTTTTATTCATCTACTAGTGAAATACAAGCTTTCCCTTGAGTTTTCTCTCAGTTTTCTCGCAATTTCTCGCTGTTTTCTTGTGTGTGGCTGCTGTCCTCTGCTGAAAACAGCAGTTTCCTTCTTGTTTTACTTCAGATTTGGCTAGGAGATACTTGAAATCAAGTATTTCCTATCAGTAAATTATTCTTTATATGAATAAAATGACTAGACAAATTATTATAAAATGTAAAGAAAATAAATTATTGAATGATGATTTAATTGAAATGAAAGAATTAAAAGATCAAAAAGATGCATGCATGCATGCAAATTACAGGAGTTCACCCCGTATGGTATTGATTTGTGAAGTAACGTACTCGAGCACGTTAAATGAAAATGGAAAAAGAATTGAAAATGATTGAACATTTATTAGTTTATTTAGACAGTGCTCCTATACTAATGGAAATGAAAATGAAATAAATGTTAAATAAAAATGGTCAAATGAAATGGAATAAGAAGTAATTTATGTGAAAGATGAGTTCTAAAATTCATAATATATGAAAGAAGATGCATATGTTAACTGTATAAGAAAGGCAAAGGAATATGCATGTTTTAATAATATATGATTAAATGTTGTATATGAAATGGTGATTACCTATTGAGTTTATTTTGTAAACTCAAACTATTAAACTAAATATTTTCAGGTAAATCATCAGAGAAGTAAAAAAGACTGAAAGAAAGGAATATATCTACAGAAGATGGCTCTCAAATGAAAGTAGGTAATATATAGTTTATGCAAATGAAGATGTGAAAATTGTATTAGTATTTTGATAAAAATTTATGTTAGTGGATCTTAAGTTTATTTGGAATGTAGATGATAACATGTGCTTGAAATTAAAAGAATTGTATAAATGTTCAACTGTTCGTTCCCGCCTCATTAGTTCGAGTATCCGGGCCGGATCGTGACAGTTAGACATCAGCATATGGTATTTCATAAATGACAAATGGGTCCATATGGTATTTCAAAACTGCTTCACTCAAAATGATCCTGAAGATGTGGAAAGAGCAGTGTCTAATATTGTTGTTAACTAGATGCACTGACACAAATGATGATAACAATGACTCAACTAATTCAAGACTCAAGAAATCAACCATCAAGAAGTGGTAGTGGTGGTATTATGAACATGGATAAATATTTAATGTTGTTTCAGGATATAAGACCGCCGTTATTAAAAGTAGTAGTGGGACCAATTGAGGCAAAGAAATGTTTGCTACATATTGAGAAGATTTTAGAGGGGATGTTATGTCTAAATGAGAACAAAGTTTCATTGATGACTTTTGTACTTAATAGTGAGGCTGAAAGATGGTGGAGGGGTTAGCACTAAGATAAATTTGGACTACCTAGCATTCAAATCAAATGGAATGAGTTTACTCAAGTGTTCAGATATTGGTAATATTGATACAGGGAGATAAATCAGGCGTGCAGCATTGGGTTGAATTCATTATCTTATCCAAATATGCTCCTTAGTTAGTAGTACATACTGCAGAAAAAATGCCACTGATTCTTACCTGGATTGAAAGATGCAATTAGGCAGCCTTTTGTTCCTTTGGAGATTGAAGATTATTCTATATCATGGTTTAAAATTGCGCAATATGAGGCTCGCCTTGAGGCCCGCCTTTGCGCAATTCCAGTAAAAAACGCCTCGATGCTTATGCCTCGAGTTTTTTTTATGAGGCTTGCGCCTCAACTTGGTTGAGGCCCGCCTCGCCTCACTGGCATGAGGCTTACGCCTCATGCTATATATATTAAAACTTACATAAATCTTGAAGTAAATGCCCAACATTGGACTCTATAGGAGAGGAGGAAGGGGAGAGAGCAATTCATCATAATGATAATTCAAATGAAGAACCCCTTAGTGATGACAATGCTGATGACTTATGAGTTCTTATACGATATGTCATTGCTATTTAATATTTATTTTTGGAAATTGAAATTATATGTTAATGAAAAGAATACTGGGATTTGGGAAAGATAGAATTTTGAGTTGAACTATATTTCATGTTGTCTTATTATTGGGATATTTTGATTTCACTTCATATCTTATACTTTTTTATGTTTTATATTATTCACTCATTAGTATATAAAAAAATTATCATTTTATGTTTACGCAATCCTTTGATTTTGAGGCTTACGCCTTGCCTCACGAATGAAAAACGCCTCAATACCCGAATACGCAATTTTAAACCTTGTTCTATATTGGTGGAGAGAGCTAGATGGGAAGAAATGGATATGCAAAATACCCAAAGTGGATGTGAATTTCAGAAGAGGAAGAATGGTGATGTTATGGGAAATTCTCAGGATTCTTACAATAAATCTACTTTACAATCTGGGAAATTTAATTGTAAGAAGGCAAAGCCTGTAGTAGTGGTAATCAAATGAGTATGAACAATTGTAGCAAGTGTGAAAAATCAACACAACGGAGAATGTCTATATGGGACATACACTTGCTTATGGTGTCATCAACCAGGTCATCAAGAACTATACTACTCTGGGGCAAAGACCATCATGAGAATAAAAAATAATTGTTGAACTTTCTCAAATAAATGTTAGCAGGTCAAGGATGATAGAATAAGTTGCTTTCAATCTATGGCCATGTCAAAGTAGACTAAATACTCAACCTAAAATATATGCGCTATCTCAGCAAGATGACAAGAACTCAACTGAAGTGATTACATGTATGTTTTTATTTAATTCATAAGAATTATTGTTAAATTGCATGATTAATCAAGTAATATGAAAATTGTTAAAAAAAATAATATATGTTAATTCCTATAAAAATGTTATAAGTATGATAACAATTTAAGGAAGACCTATACAAATTGTCTTTGATACAGGAGCATCACATTCCTTCATTTCAAATGAATTTATAAAAATAGTTGGGTTGTATATTTATAAGGCACCCACAATTTTAGAAGTACTAAACTCCAATGGATCCTCAATAAACTTTAATAGTATATGTCAAATGAGTTTCAAAATAAATGAAAGGGAATTTGAAGCAACCTTGAATACATTACCATTGCAAGAATTTGATATAATCTTGAGAATGGATTGGTTATCAAATCATTTTGTGATTATATATTGCAATAAAAAAATTATAAAATTTAAATATCCAGGTGAAAAAGAATGTAAATTTTATAGAGATAGAGGAATTACTTCAATGGTAATAATATATATGAAAGCTTGTAATATATATATATATATATATATATATATATATGAAAGCTTGTAAAAGAATTGCTTAATGACTGCTCCCATATTAAAAATTCCTTCAGCACAGAGGGATTTTAAATTTTCTATGATGCTTCATTGAGGGTTCTTGGATGTGTATTGATGCAAAATGATAAGGTACTAGCATATACTTCAAAGCAATTAAAAGTCCATGAAAAAAATTATCTCACCATGATTTGAAATTAGAAGCTGTGATTTTTGTTCTCAAAATCTGGAGGCATTATTTATATGGAGTCAAGTGTGAGGTTTTTATAGATCATAAAAGACTTAAGTACAAATTGAATCAGAAAGAGCTCAATCTAAGATAGAGATGATGGTTGGAACTCATTAAAAATTATGATTTGGATATACATTATCATCTTGGAAAAGCAAATATAGTTGCCAAAGCATTAAGCAGAAAAATTTTGAATGTGCAAATTAGTTTATTATCCAGCAGGAACAGATAATTACATATATGGAAAGACTAGAAATTCTAGTGATTAATCAGAAAGATACTAAAGTTATATTATTAAATTATCTGGTGATTCAATCTACACTGAATGATAGAATAAGAAATTCATTGTCTCGAGATGTAAATTTCAATAAATCATAAAAAAAGTGCAAATACGACAGTGGGAAGATTTCGTATTGAATGATGAAGGATTATTGAAATATAAAGGCAGAGTTTGTATTTCAAATGCTGACAATTTAAGAGAAGAAATATTGCAAAAAGCTCATCTCTTTAGTTATGAAATTCATTCAATCAGTATAAAGATGCATCAAGAACTAAGAGGATTATTTTGATGGCCAGGATTAAAAAGGAGTGTTGCAGAATTTGTAGCAAAATGCATTCTTTGTCAAATGATTAAAGATGAAAATCAAAATGTAGGTGATCAATTGCAACCTTTATCGAAACCTGAGTGAAAATGGAAAGAAATTGTAATGAATTTTGTAATTGGATTCCCAGGTCAAGACAGAGTCAGAATACTATATGGGTTGTTTATAGATCGATTAACAAAATCTGCACATTTCTTATCAATTAAACAGACATATTCAGTATAAAATTAGCAAAAATATATATATAGATGAAATTGTGAGGTTACATAGAATTCCAAAATCAATAGTCATTAATAGAGATGCATGATTGACTTTCAATACTAGATTCAGGAAAAAGATTCAGGAATCTTTGCGTACTAGATTGACTTTCAGTATTATATTTCATCCTCAAACAGATGGGCAATCAGAAAACACAATTCAGACTTCTGAGGATTTATTGTGGTTATGTGTTGGATTTTGGTGGAAATTGGGAAACTCATATACATCTAATTGAATTTGGATATAATAATAGTTTTTAGTCTAGCATTAGAATGGCATCATACAAAGCTCTCTATGAAAGGAAGTGCATAACACCTTTGTGTTGGACAGAAACATGTGAAAGAAAAATAATTGGTACTGAACTAATGGATGATGCTACTAACAAAATCAGATTGATCAAAGACAGACTAAAGGCATTATAGCATAGTCAATGAAAATATTATGATGCAAAACATATGCCAGTTGAGTTTGAAGTGGGAGAATTTGTTTTTATTAAAGTCAGTCCAATGAAGGGTGTACAATGATTTGGAAAGACATGAAAATTGAGCCTACGATTCATTGGTTATTTTGAAATTATTTAGAGGATTGGAAATATGACCTACAGATTGGACCTGCCAGTATATATGTAAGGGATATACGATGTGTTTCACATATCAATGCTTCGGAAGTAATTATCAGATGAGTCAAAGAGAATTCAGTCAAAATCTATTAACTTGCAACCTGAGTTAAAATATGTTGAAGAACCTGAAAAAATACAGAAATATGATGTGAAACAACTAAGAAATTGGAAAATACCTTTTGTGAAGATTTTATGGGAATATAGAACAAAAAGAGATCTCACATGGGAGAAAAAAGCATAAATAAAAGCTCAATATCCTCATATATTCAACTATGGTATGTTTACTTATACTTGATTTTAAATTTTGAGGGCAAAATTTTTATAAGGAGAGATTGTAAGAACTGGTTCATTTGGATCATTTAAACCAACTTCTATTTAATAGACGAACAAAATAGATGGAGGGTGCAGGCAAGCCGAGTGGTATCGAGCAGAGAGGCGACCCAGGTGTACCGCATGCAAGCATGGACGAGGTTGGAAGGGTCGGTTTTCAATTCCAAGTGAAGAATTGTGTACAGGATTGAAAACGAGCAACTCCTTGTGAGAGATATGTTCATTTCACTATCTCAAGTGGAAGGAAACGGATTGAAAATAGTGAACGAGAGGAAGGTATCATTTTTTTTTATTTATGTATAATTTCTTCCGTGATATTTTATATAAACAACGGTGAATATTGTCTTTAGAGGTAAATGAAGAAAAACTTAAGGAAAAAGAAGAAGAATTTGAGGATTTTTTTAGAGTTTCTTCTATTTCTCAAATGGTGAAAGAAATAATAAGTGTTTAAATTATCGATTTTATTGTTCAACTTAAATAGAATATTTATATTGACATTTCTCTAATTAACGAAATAAAAGGTGATTGTCAAATAGGATGAAGAAATATGATGGGAAGTGTCTCGATTCAAAGAGAAAGAGAAGAGGGCTTATTGAGATAATCATATTGACAAATAATTCATGGTTGATAGTTATATAGATGATTATTGACACTTTTAAAGTTGTTATTAAAGACATCAAATTAAATTAATGTTATCATAATATTTACTTTATAAAATTAGTTAACAATGATTAATACAATTTAAAATGATTTGGAACCGTGTAGGATTTGATTATCCTAATGTATGAAGGTGAAATGCCAAAGTCAATAAAGGCTCTTAAAAGGGATTTGAGGTAAGATTATATTAGCAAATATTTATGTGAATTAATGAAATATAATAGTTTGTGTAATTGGGTGTGTAACTTTAGATTGTATTAAAGAAGGCTATCTCAGGAACCAACAATTACAAAGAGATTGAAGTACAAAAGTAAATAAAGTGGGTAATTTCAATTGTGTTAAATCAATTCCCAATTCCTTTTACGTTACTTAATTTTATTTTATTTAAACTATTGTATATTATAGTATTATGATGATGAAATGAATATTATGTTAATGAAATGATTATTGTATAATGAAGACTATATGAAGAGAAATAAAAATGTGTATTATTCTCTATACGAATAAAATGAATAGATAGGTTACTATAAAATGTAAAGAAAATAAAATATTGAACGATGATTTAACTGAAATGGGAGAATTAAAAGATGAAAAAGATGTATGCATGCAAATTATAAGAGTTCACCCTCGTACGGCACTAATTGGGGAAACAACGTACTCGTACACGTTAAATGAAAATAGAAAAAAAAAATAAAAATGGTTGCACCTTTATTGGTACATTTAGATTGTGCTCCTATACTAATGAAAATGAAAATAAAATAAATGTTAAATGGAAATGGACAAATGAAACTGACTAAGAAGTAAAC
This sequence comes from Dendrobium officinale, assembly GCA_019514585.1. Lineage (NCBI taxonomy): Eukaryota > Viridiplantae > Streptophyta > Magnoliopsida > Asparagales > Orchidaceae > Dendrobium > Dendrobium officinale. Next base: position 47,533,379 of record CM033691.1, on the reverse strand, counting down.
TATGTGAAAGATAAGTTCTAAAATTTAAAGTATATGAAAGAAGATATATATGCTAACCGTATAAGAAAGGCAAAGGAACATACATGTTTTAATATATATGATTAACTGTTGTATATGAAATGGTGATTATCAACTAACTTTGCTTTATAAACTCAAATTGTTAAACTAAAATAGTTTAGGTAAATCATCAGAGAAGTAGAAATAGCTGAAAGAGAGGAATACATCAATAGAAGATGGTCCTCAAATGAAAGCATGTAATATATAGTTTATGCAAATGAAGAAGATGTGAAAATTGTATTAGTATTTTGATAAAAATTTATGTTAGTGGTTCTTCGGTTTATTTGGAATGTAGATGATAAATTGTGTTTGAAATTAAAAAGAAATGTTATAAACGTCCGACTATTCGTTCCTACCTCATTAGTTCGAATATTCGGGCAGGGTCGTAACAGTTAGACATCAGCATATGGTATTTCATAAATGAAAAATGGGCCCACATATATAATAAAGCACTACTCTAGTCTTTCTTTTAGTTTGTTTTAAGTAGACTGGTTATATATTGTAAATGCTTCAACTTTAGGAAGTTGACGAATCCAAAAGATTCTACCATGAACTTCATCAACATTTTCATTGAGACATACAAGAAAGTCATAGGTTCTAGTTTTCCCACAATTTTGATATTTTTCCACTCTCTCTATGCTAATTGTTTGGTTTAAAGATATTCAATTCTCACAAATCTTTGTCAGTGCGATGATATATTCAGTACCACTCATTTTTCCTTATTTGAGGTTATGAACATGGTCTCATAATTCATACAGTCCAGCAAAATTTTAAAGGTCGGAATACACCATGTTGACTTTCTCCCATATTGCTTGTGCTGTGTTGCAGGCCAAGTATAAAGATCCAATATACTTTAATATAATTGATTAATCAGAACATTACCAAGGCATTATTGGTATCTTATTATGGAAAGAAAGGGTTAACTAATTCGGGTTTTGTCTCTTCCTCGAGTCACCATTTGGCTAAGCGAGACCATTCAAAGAAGTTCTTTCCTATATTTTGTAAGAAGTAATTTCAAGGGCTGAGTGCTATATGAAGACTCCCAAAATCACGTTGTGGCTTGGTAAGTGTAGGGAGGACATATGTTACGTCCTCCTTTGCTAGACCCAACTAAGCCCCTTTTATATCTATTGACTATAGCTTAGAGAGAACCTATCTCTAATACCATGTAAAAAAGATAGCTGAAGAGAAATAGGGTAAAAGAATTGGTGAATATTCCATGGTGATTGTTTGACTAGAACATGGCAGAATTTAGGGTTTATAATGGGTAAAAAACATGAATAAATAAAACATATTCTAGCAATAAGGAAAAGAAATATTACGCAAGCAATAGCACATAACAAATTACAAAAAAAGAAAGATAGAACCTCTTGGAAAGAAAAACAAAATTTCCTACTAAATCTATCCTTAACCTGCAAGCGATAAGACAACAAGCTAGAGGTGGTAAAAAACTACTTCCAAAGAAGGCCCCATTAATGTTATATCCTTTAATGCAAAGATAGGTTTTTCTCCATGTGCAGGGATACACCTCAGCCTTCGATTGCCACAGCCTACTAGCCAAGTAAGGCCATTCAACATGTGCAAGGAAATCCATGTGCTCAGTTACTACCAACAAATAGGACATTCAAGTGATATTTTAGCGGTGATTTATTCAACAATATCAAATACTAATTTGTCATAGCTAAATTTGTCCCTAGTCAAATAGATTTGATAAAAATCTCATACTCTCATGTTTATTTAAAATGGAAGCATCACGTCAAGCATTAATTTCTACGTAGCTTATGTATTTTCTTGTCATTATTTAAATCATTTTATTTGTTATTTTTGTTTTGATGGCATAACAGTGAAGAAAAATCTCTACCAACTCCACAATGGAGGTAATTCTAAAAAACAATAGCACAATAGCATAGTAGCTCCCACCAAGGAGTTCCAAACTCAAATTCGATTGTTTACACTGTTGAAGATCAACTGATCAAACCCCATGCGACGAGCATTGGATTGTGACATCCGGCGGGGTATTTTTTATTATCACTTTCAAGAGACTTTGGTAACTAGAAATTGCAATTGGAGTCTGACACCAAAACAACTAACCTAGGGATTCCCTACCATACGATCTCATCAAGAATGGGTCCCAAATATAGCTCAGACTACAATTGAATCATATAGAAACCATTATTACTTAATTAGGTGAATTAACCAACCACCAAATTATGTTACATGGATACAACGAGTTGCAACTACTAACCCCTCCTAGGTTTTTACCAATATTTATACTCTCAAAATGAGCCTTCTCAACATGGAGGAGTTCACTCATATCTGTGAAGACCAAAAATCTGGTTTAATTACAATAGTCAGAATCATGAATGATTAACTTTATTCATATTTTTCATTTTAGTCTGTTCTCATTGTGGGATTTTATTATATTAGTCATAGTAGTTTATTTACTTTTACTTTTTGTATAATTGTATGTACATGAGGGCTACTCCTTTCTTCACAGATAATTTTGAATGAAAAAAAGAATAATCTTCGAGAAAGTTTAAGAATCCTCATAAAAGGCAATCATCCTTCATCACTCCCTCTGGTTGATGCTGAGAGTTCCTTCTCTTTCCCTCCTAGTTGGTGTCCCCTCTTCCCTACATGTTTATTTTAATTTGCATTACGATTATTAAACTTTTCCATTTTATACTCTTGATCTGATTTCACTGCTGAATAATCCTTTGTCACATATTTTGTAAAACCTAGACAAACTTTGATATACAATCATTTTGCTAAATTAGCAGAAAGTACCAAACAAGTAAATGAGCAAAACCTAGGATACTATCATAATTTTATAACTTGAAATAAGGCATAAAGTGCAGGTTCGGTTCCAAATTGTTTCAAGTTTATTCAGTTAGTTTGACTCCGGTTCATGTGGAACCAAAATGAAAAACTAACCAAAATTGTTCTGTTTGGTCCGGTTTTTATCAGGTTCAAATTATTTTTGCACACACCTGCACATACTGATCAAAATCATACACAAAGACAGTTAATAACTTTGCAACTCAAGAAATTATATGATACCTGAAAACAACAAAAAGATACATTTAATATAAAGTATTTTAATAGCTCCTTGTGTAGAATTTTGTCAAGGAAATGAACAAAAACATGGTAAATTGCATATATAGTCGATATGGGAAATACCATAGAACAACATATGCAAAATTAGTTCATGTGCACATCAAAAACCATTTTCTTAAACAAAAAATCCTTGAGCGCTTGTCAACCATTCTAGCTTTAGATCGTACACTAAATATAGTCATGATAAAATGAATATGAATAAAATATGATGATTCATTTATTTATGCAAATATGTCTAGGTTTGTGTATGATAGTGTTGATTAATTTTGATAGAGTTGGATTTAATTACAATTAGTTATTTCTTGAACTATCGTCTACTCACATATTTTAAAAGAATTTTTAAAACTTATTTTAAAATGGACGATCAATTATTTCCAAGAAAATGGTAGTTTGCGATACATTAGCAACTTATCTAAGAGGTATACTAAATGCATGATCAAGAAAATTAAGATATATTGCATAGACAGCTTAGGTAAATTTCTCTCTAAATTGATTATAGCTGCATAAGGAATAAATGCCCAAGGAAATATACTCTTTTATCACATACAACTTAAAAGATTGATGAGTTGTTATGATAATGATTGTCCTTTCTAAGCTTGCATGGACAACTTTGTAGCTTCGGACAAATTCAAAATCATAGAAAATACAATGAGAAAAGCTTATCGTAAAGAAAAACTAATTTATAGCAGCACTGACTTGTATTATATCATCGTCTTTATAATCCTTTCCGCTCATTCTGTTATCCATGATTGCTGGCAATTTAATCAACATATAATGATCCGTGGAAGAAAGGTATGAATGAATCATCCAAATTTCACATGCAAAATAGAGTCGCATTTACCTGTTCAAAGAGCAGAAAATAATATTGCAAATATCAACTAAAGTCCCCCCCATCAAACATAAATGTGATTTGCTACTGCTTGAAGGCAAATCAATCTTTAAACTCTAACCCCTATGTAGTCTGTGGTCCTACATCAAATTAACTTCAAAGCATTAGGTTATATCAAAATATCACTAAGAAGTTAACCTAATTATCAAAGTAACTTAACAAACCGTAAAAAAATGTTTAAAAACTTCACAAAAATTATTAGCTGTATTGTTGAACAAGAAAAATCAAAGTTATTATAACATTAATCTAGTTAAAACAATAATTGATAGTTTGGGAGTCAATTAAGTTCATGCACATTAACCTAAAGTTGATTCCAAACTCAATGATGAATCAATTCATTTGAAGATTAATTCTAGTAAAAGAAAGAGAAAATATTGTGATAGATGATTCAGAGTCATTAATAATTATATTTATAAAAATAATATTTAAAAAATTTAACATAGATGATGACATAATCAGCAAAGTTAAAATGAAAGTGTCTACCTATGATGATAAAATTGATCTCAAAGCAATTATTAATTGGTTGTTAAACATAGAAAATTTCTATGAGCGATAATGTGATTTGCAAAGATAAAATTAACTTATTACAACAACAATATCAAGCATTTGTCCCACTACATGGGGTCGGCTACATGAATCTATTTTCTCCATTGTGTCTGGTTAAAAGTCAAATTCTTGTTTAAATCTAATAAAGAAATATCATTTCTAATATTTTCTAACAAAGTCTTTTTAGGTCTACCTCTACCTTTCTTAACATAAGTCAAATTTAATACATCTACTTTCCTAATCGGGTCATCGGAAGGCCACCATTTTATGTGACCAAACCATCTAAGGAGACTCTCTAATCTTATCTTTCACTAGCGCTACTCCAACCTTTTCATGTATATGCACATTTCGTATCCTATCTCTAAGAGTAAAGCCACTCATCCGCCTGAGCATAGCAACAATTAACTTATTAAGCAAAAAAAAATCTATTGGATGAGCCTAAAAAGATAAAGAGGAAGATTAAGGAGGAAATCTATTACAACTTCGGCTAAAATGAAAGAACTTTTAAGAGAAATATTTGACCTTGTCATATTATTTGCTGAATTTAGTTTACTAAAACAAGGAACAAAAATTAGTAGTAAATTTACTAAATACATGAACAAAATTGAAGAACTCTTGCTACATTCTAAGGTAATTGAAGATCCTAAAACAACACTCTACGTTTGGGTCTGTTTCAAAACCTAATGTCAATAGAGAGTGCATTCAGTTTTTCATACCAAATCAAGAAATAAAAAAATAAAAAATTTAAGAACACACCTTTGACTAATTTGTCAGCATCTCTTTGGCCCTCATCTTTTGCAAACAAAACAATTGGCGAAGGTATGGAATCCGGCCACCATTCAGGTAGCTTTTCCTGCCTATTTTTCTGCTTATTCATCAAGGTCGCCTTACCCTTCACTTCTTTTGCTCCAACTGTAGAAAGAGGATTCACCAAACCCTTAAAACCCGTCCGCTCAGGCTCGCGCATCCTATCCCTCCTCCCAACCACCACCTCTCTTCCACCCAGACTGCGGTCCCTTCGCGTTATCGCCCAACCAACAAATAACCACCGGTGGCGAAACGACCAGAGCCATAACAAAAACCTCGACGTAAGAATGGCGATAAAGCTCCAAAGAAATAAATTCCCAAAGAACTGAAGTGAGGACCTCCGACAGGAGAACACGATCCGACTGCCTCGATCTATCCTAAAGGATGTTTTCAAATCACTGCATGCCTCAGCACCAGAGGCAAAGAAGCGATCGATCTTGGCCTCGGATGAGCTGAAAAGCCGCTTGATACTCGCCAATGTACCAGCGCAGATATCGTCTAAGTCGACGGAGAACTCAACGTTTCGGTCCTGATCGACGGGTTTCTGGCGAAGGCGTTGGTCCGGCGAGGGACGGCGGCCGCGGGGTCGGCGGAGGACGGAGGAGGAGATGTGGAGAGAGGAAGGTAAAGCGCACGCTTTAAAAGGAGATGAACGGGACAAAGAAGCTAACTTTCTCCGGCGGTGAATGCGTAAACGACAGAGTATCGCCGGCGGCGTGGCCCCGATGCAACCGGCGTTCATTTTGCCCTGTGTGCGCGCGAGGCGGCTCCCGGCCTAGTGGCTAAGAGTACATATGCTGAGTGAAAATCATATCGCCTAGCCAAATTCAACCGATCTCGCATAGAGTTCAAAAATAGTCGCCGAGAAAGAATGGTGAGATATCCTATCCATTTTCTTTGAATAATTTATTTTATGATGTGTATTTATGAAATTATAAGATACAACAATAATATTAATGCAATTAGATGGGAGCTTAAGGTTTTATTTGGGACGGCTTTCTTTAAATTTTGTACTATAAAACTGCTTTAAGAAGCAGTAAGAAAGCCGTCCTAAATGAAACCTAAGTTTCATTTGAGATTGTTGCGTCCTGGAATATTCGTGGCGGTAGAGAAATATAAAATTTAATGTCTTTGCTTTGTACAAAGATCCAGCACACAAACAGATAAAATAGAGGGTGTAGCGTTCATAAGAGACATCAGAGTTTTCACATGGAATCCTCTGAAAATGAGGAAAAATCACAGGGTCTGGCCCAATTTGAATGAATCCACTATTATTTGTAATCAATTACAAATGAGGCCCTTCCTTAGGGGGAAGGCCTTGGGTTGATGTAGCAAATGTACATCATAATACATGATGGGAATTGGAAGAATTAGTATTGAAATGTACGTTTAGTCGGCGGACGATGAAGGTTGGAAAGACCGTAGTCTGGTGACGATGGTCGGAAGGATCATTGTTTGGCGAGGGAGGTCGGAATGACCGTAGTCGGTGGGAGACAATGGTCAAAAAGACCGTTGACTAGCGAGGGAGGTCGGAAAAATCGTAGTCGGCGGGAAACAGTGGTTAGAAAAATTATTATATAGCGATGGAGGTCGGAATGACCGTAGTAGGTGACGGAGGTCGAAAGGACCGTAGTTGGCAGGAGACAGGGGTCAGAAAAACAGTTGCCTAGCGATAGAGGTCGGAAGAACTATAGTAAGCGATGGAGGTCAGAATGATCATAGTCGGCAAGAGATAAGGGTCAGAAAGACAGTTATCTGATGATGCAGGTCGGAAGGACCGTAGTAGGCGACGGAGGTTGAAAGTATTGTAGTCGGTATGAGATAGGGGTCAGAAAGACAGTTATCTAGCAATGGAGGTCGGAAGGAGAAAAGGGTTGAATTAAGAAATAACTATAAGGTGGTCAAGTGATACACAATGGGGATCACACTATGAATCAATTTTAAGATTGATTATAATGTTCTCCTTAGTTATTTGTATTCTAGAAATTGTTGTTGAAGATGGTATAAGTTCTTAACATAAAGGTGAAGCAGTTGCATTATTGGAGTCAATGCAATCGTTTGAATTTTCATTTTGCTTATTATTGATGAAGGATATATTAGATATAACTGCTAAGTTGTCACAAGCTTTGCGAAAAAAAGAACAAGATATTGTAAATGTCATGTCTTTGGTTCGAATATGTAAAAAAAAACTTGAAGATATGAGAGATAATAAATGGAAAGAGTTCATGACCAACCTAACTTTTTTGTGAGCAACAAAAAATATATATTTCTCACATGAATGATAAATGGGTTACTCGGGGATTGCCTCGTCGTAGAGCTCAGCATATAACAAATTTATATCACTTTTGAGTTGAAATTTTTCGTATAGTTATTGATATGTAACTTCAAGAGTTAAATAATCATTTCATAGTGTTGAATACTAAGTTACTTTTGTTTATTACCTGTTTTAATCCAAATAATTCTTTTTGTGCATTCAGTAAAGACAAATTAATTCAAATGACACATCTTTATCCATATAATTTTAGTCATATTGAATTGGCAATTCTAGACAATCAGTTGGAAATTTGTATCATAGATATGCAGTTTGATTCACTATTCTCATTGTTAAAAGATATTGGATGCCTGGCTAAGATAAAGATACAGAGTAGAAAGGATTTCTTATCCTCTTACTTTAATTTTGTTGATTGCAACAGTTGGAGTATAAAGAGTATTTTCTATAGTGGCTATCATTAAAACTCAACTGTGAAATAGGATTGGACATTAATGGATGCATGATACTTTACTCACCATATTGAGAATGAAATATTTGATTGTATTGATAATAATGTAATTATTAATCTTGTCCAAAATATGAAGAGCAAGCGCTACAAAATATTAGTATTTTTTATCTTATATTTAGTATTCAATTTTTTAATTTTTTTTAAACTGTCAATGTCGGTCCCAAGCTTTGATGAAAAAAAGTTGAGGGAAATTAAAAAAAAAAAATTTAGGCCCCCTCTAAAAAAAAGTTTATGGCTCCGCCACTAGTTGTTATGAACAAATATCAATTAGCCCTCTCAATATACAAACTTAAAATGCACTTACATTTAATTCATACAAATATGTTCTATAACTCCTTTTTTTATCATGACCGACAACAATAATAACAATAACATCAAGCCTTTATCCCACTACATAGGGCCAGCTACATGAATCTTTTTTCTCCATTGAGTTCTCGTAACAATCAAATTATCATTTAAATCTAATAGAAAAATGCATTTCTAATACTTTATAATCAAATCTTTTTAAGTTAATGTCTAATTTTCTTAACATAGGTCAATTCTAATACATTTACTCTCCTAACATGGTCATCGAAATAGGTCGGCATTTTTATGTGAACAAACCATCTAATGTGACTCTCTTTAATCTTATCTGCCACTAGAGCTACTCCAACCTTTTCACACGTTTCATATTCTATCTTTAAGAGTAAAGCCACTCATCCACGCGAGCATCCTTATCACTGCAATACTTTATTTAATTCTATGCTTCTCTCAAACAGTATGATATGCAATTAAATTAGATTTGATTAAATTCCTTAATTTATGGATTAAATTAGGCAATATATATAATGTTCATACAATACAAATTGGTTTGTGAACTACAATCAGTTTAATTTTTAAAATTTAAATTTGTCTAATTTAGTAAACATAGATTTGGCGGTAGGATTTTATCAAAAAAGTTAATCATACAGTACAATTACTAATTTTAATTAATCTTATTTAATTAAATATTTAAATTAATATATGTTTGAACAAATTATGTAGCACGATTAATAAAAAATTAATTTCACTCAACCTTTGATGACTCAACCTTTCATGTATGTGTAAGGTTGCTAAGCCAATGTACATCTACTACAAAAATAAACTCAAGAAAAAGAATATAAACTTTGTAACATACATACATACTTTTATACTTACACTATAATGTATTGAGTCAATTCTTCAGTCTTTGTTCTATGTATATTGTACATTAAATTGTTAGTAGCACACAAAATAAATATATAATATATAAGGCAAAAAAAATAAACATTCAATAATATTTGTAATCATCAAAATATAATGTCGGGCTCTTGGATTGGAACATTATTACCCACTTATGGTCATTTTACCATTGTCACCAAACTATGGTCAGTTGACCACTATCATTTGACTAAGATTTTCTGATCACTATCCCCAAGTATGGTCCTTTAACCATCATCGTCTAACATCAATCCTCTAACTGTCGTTGTCCGACTATAATTTATGAACCACTATAATAATCCGCTTTTTAACTGGGCAACTGACGTGACATTTGATATGTATTAACACTATGACATTAAAAAAGAACTACCACTGTGGTTCTCCAACTAATGTAATAAGGCTTTGATTGGAACTTTTATTTGGTCCGGTCATAGGATGTAGCTCTACGTTCGGCCGCTAGTATAATCGCGCCACGCGTTCTTACTATTTATCGCGCGTCCTGACAACCCGACCCGGAACGGACCCAGGATGGTTTGTCTGTGAAGCATGGCTAAGCTTTTCGTCTTTAGCAAGATTATGTTAAAATCCTCATTTATAATGAGTCAAGTTAACAATACTTCTCAAACGATATATGTCCCCTATCACATCCTAGAAACTAATTTGAAAGAATTATTTATTTTTCTCTTTTAATATAATAACAGCAATTGCTAAAGTTATCTAATTCCTTTTATCAATCGTATAAAATAGTTGTTAAAAAGATATAGTGATCCAAAAATTAATATACATCTAATTCATACTCCATAAATTATATAAAACAACCAGGAGTTATACAAATCATAATTTATAGTCTATCTGGTCCTGACTACAAAAGATAAATAAGTAAAATAAAATAAAAAACTTGAAAGATTCCTTAATTGATTAGTCTCACACTCTCGGTCTTCTTCCCTGACCTAAAATCAATTAAACTACATATAATGAGTTAACATGCCCAACATGTTATAAAATCCTACAGCTGAACTCAAAGCACAGTAAATAAGAAGTATGCTTGTCATCAATCAATTTGTAGCAGTAGCAATAAAACTTATTAAATAGTAAAAAAGTACTGTACAAATGCCAGTAAAATAGTACAGTAGCAGTAGTGCAGTAATATATATTTCAGTAATCGCACTAACCTAGTAAGGAATTCTAGCTTGCGTGGTGTTTTCCAAGTAGTTAGTAGTTGGTTATAAGTCAATAATCATTGGCTTAGTAAATATAGTCATTTCTTTTTTTTTTCCCGTCGGCAAAGTAATAATTCCTAATTAGTAAATCATGGGAATCGGTAGAGGATAATACCAATCCACAATAGTTAAAGAAAATCTCATCGACCTATCATCCTATACAAGTCAATCAGTCTTTAGAAAACGTTAGTAAAACTAGCTTTTACTTGTCCTCACGATACTATTATAACAACAACAGAAACCAGCTATTGCTCAATCACATGCTCATATTCTTTCATAATGCTTGTATTACCATTATACATATATTAAAACACCAAAATGTCTATTTTATGCAAATTGTACAAAATACACTAATTTTCATTTCACCCCATGAAATCATAAAATCATCTCGAAAATATATATAGAATAATCAATATTACGATATATAAAAAGTTACGCAGTTGAAATTTCTCTAATCCAGGAGAAATGGAATAAAATCAATTTAGAAGAAGTTGGACAGTCAAAATCAAAATCTTTGAAAATAATAATAGGATAAAAATCACCTACTACAATATGAGCAATTTTTGCAAAAGCAGTGAAGGGGACAGAGGACCAAAATGTGAACTTCTCTTTCCTCTCTCTTCCTCTCTCATTTCCTTTCTTCCTTCCATAGCAAGCTGTGGGTCTCCGAAAGGATTCTGCTCGTGTGGTTCGAATGCAAAGAGTACGATCACACTATCCTGTAAGACAAAGTGGTCGTAGACCTTTACAATCGACACTAGCAGGCCAATGGAAGAGCAGATGGAGTTATAGATACGATTAGCCATTGAAGATAGTGGCTTTCACCTACCAACCTCGATGGATAATAATATCTATAACCCAAAAGTTCACGAGATTTCCCCTATTCGATACATCAGCATCGAATAGGATTTATTTGATTGTGCGGATCGGTTTCCTACGGGCGCAAGCCCCCGTAGTTAATTACATCCTAAGCCTTGACTTAGGAAAACTCTCGATTAAGGATGTTAGATTATCTTCTCCAAATGGGTTTCGTGCAAAGGGAAAATTTTAGGCTTTCCTAATCAAAGGGGAAGGTCCCAAATTGGCTCAATCAGATCACACGTGGTTCAGTCAACATCCGATCGGCTCAAAGAAGTGGAAACTGGAGAAAAAGAGAGAAGACACTGCACTCAAACATGCACGAGAGAGGGAAGGAGGTGGCATTATCTGTGTGACGCAGATAGGTAGGGTTTATAGCTTCCGAAAGGATGGAGAGCTTACCCACCAATAAGGTGTGTAGTGATACACCTGTACCACTCACCTTTAGATCCTAAATCTATAAGAGGTGTAATATCGTACATACGACATTAACACCTACGATTTAACTAATGCAATCTCGACTTATATCCCTGCCTGAAAAGAGAAGCTAGCTGAAATCCTAAGCACAACCAATCGTTCTACATGTATGCAGGATGGGAATGCTCTATCCTAAAGATTCAAGGATTAATAGTTCGAAAGAGTTGAATCAGGGACTTTATAATATGCAAACGAACATATCTAGCGTTGTATGATGCATGAAACAAATGCACGAGTAAGAATGATCCTTAGGTCCACTAATGCAATGCATGTATGTAGGTGCATTGTGGAGAAAAGTGTGTAAAAACGTATGCATGACATCCAGAGTACAGAAAAAGTAAATAAACACACCCTAAGGGTATCCTTCAGGCAAGATACCCGCACAGAAAATCATCATAGTCATGCCCACTTCGTGTGGGAAAACAACGATGCCCAATGGCATAAATAGGTGGCCTACTCTACAGGCCTAAATGACCCTAAGGGTCTCTAAGGCTCACAGAAGGTGGGGGGGGGTATCGTACCCAAAACCAGAAAAGGCCAAAATCCAAGCAGAAAAACAATAATGCCCACTTCGTGTGGGAAAACAACGATGCTGACCGGCACAAATAGGTGGCCTACTCTACAGGCCTAAATGACCCTACTGGTCTCTAGGGTTCACAGAAGGGGGCAAGCTTTGACCTATAGGGCCAAAGCTTCGCTAGTGAACTAACCTAAGGCTAGCTACCTAAACATGCTAGAATACCTATTAGCCAGTTGTGTGTGATGTGTAGCAGTTTCGATATATAATTAAAAATCTACTTTACAAATTACAGAGATTATACCTGATTGTGACGCTGCCACTTACAAGCTTATAAGTAAATGCTCCCCGATTGTGGCGCTGCCACTTAAAAGCTCCAAGCTAGCGAATTACCCCAATGTACCTCGCAAGACAAATGAGAGAAGAATACACAAATGAGCGTAGATGCCGTTCAGAAAATAAATGCAGGTAAACAAAATAATATAACTGACAGGAAATTTAAGAATTGCATTTGTATAATATATGCATGTAGTAAATACTAAACATCAAGAGAAAATATCAGCCTAACCTAGGATTATAAGTCGTGTCCCTAACCAAACAGGTCTAAGGTGTGTGTAGGCTGTGTAGTTTTGGATAAATCCTATATAGGATGATTTAGTTATAATTGCTTGCATTTGATTTGTTAAAAGGCTGAGAGAAAGAAATTTTAATTGAAGTTTAAATCTTAATACTTTAAGATTGATTTTAGAGATTGTATTTTAGGATTTGATTGATTATTTAGTTGGTTGTAAATTAAAAGAAAAGGTAGATTATATGATTTATTATCAATTAAGATTTGATTTAAGCCAATTAAGAAATTAGTTTTAGGTTCTAACACCCCATTGGATCCATTCGTGGCGTTGTGCCACCAGGCTCGAGAAACCAGGCCTCCTTAGGACACTTAGCCCCGCAGCCCGGAGTAGTCCATCTAATAAACTTCATCTTTGGAGTGGTTATGTATTAGGGGGTTTGTTTATTGATTTTAAAAAAGTTGATCTAAGGTTTGATCTTTAGAAGTCTTTTATCCTAAGAAATCTTAGTTTTAGATTTGATCTCCTAATTAGATCTACATATTTTAAACCTTGAATTGGTTAGGAGTTTATCATTAGATCTGTTAAGCTTGATTTAGATTTATGTGTTAGGTTTATAATTTAATGATTACGAATATTAACAATAACTTGATTAAGAATTAAATATTTTAACACATTTTAAGAGTTAGGTTATAAATGGTTGGTTGATTATTAATGAATTAAAGAAAGAAAAGGCTAAACCTAGGAAGACGTGTCGCTAAGTTTAGTTTTGATGTCTCTACCCTACAGGGAGCATGCATCCTAAGTCTATGTTTTCTAAGACTTGGTCTTTAGTTTTTGTCCTTAGGTGTCACTAAGGTTGTAGGGTTAAAAGGAGGTTTTGTTTTACTAATCCTTAGGATTTTCGTACGAGTGTCACTAGGCTTGGAGAATCTATAGCAAATCAGTATAAAGAAAAAGAATGAAAATTACAAATAAAAGGGATGTAGGCATTGTTGTTTTGGACACACTTCTTTAAAGACAAGTGCATCCTAAAGCAACATCAACAATGCCCTTTAATGTTCCCACAATCCAAATGAGACACTTGATATTTTTGGGACCTCTACCTACCACACACTTTAAACAAAGCCTACAACAACTAGGGGAAACAAATTCTCTTTGGTTTTATATTCATCCAAACATTCTTTTCATCTTTAGAGGCTAACACCAAATGGAGGAAATCCAAATGAGCAGGGATCGATCAAAGAAACTACAAAAAGATACTAAAGACCTTCCAACTCAAAGCTCCCTAAAGTCCCAAACCCCAAATTTCATCCTTTAGAAACTAATGTGATTCAATAAGAAATCAATTCATGCACTAACCATCAGCTTGCTCTAAGAAAAACTACTAAGGGACTTTATTACACTAATCAAATCACTAAATTATAAGCCTCAAAATTCTCCATGAAAATCTCTAAATTAAATGCCACACAAAACCTTACACAAATTATCTACCAAAAATCCCTCTTTTCGTTTTCGACCCAAAACTCTACAAAAAGACCCACAATCAAGTGTCTCTTCTTTCATTTGGAGTGGGGTAGAAACCACAAGGCTTTCCAACAAGAAAGTTGTATAAAACCTCTCGTTGTAAAGCCTTAATTATAAAACATTCACAAAAATTCATCGCAAAACCTCTTAATACAAATCAACTTACGAAATCTTTCATAAAGCTTCCAACCAATCTTCGTTAGCGACCAAATCCATGAAATTTGATGCAAAGACTTTAACCAAAACAATAAGAAAAGAGCCTCACTGCAACACAAATCTACATGAATCTCATTGAAGACCTCGAAATAGGAGAAAATAGGTGACATTAAACTATTATATTTCACATCAATTTGTTGAAGTGCAACCATAACATTCCCAACTTGAATTATTTAACACAATCTTCTCATGACTCAATGTTGTGTTCATGTTGTTGTCTAGCAACTACAAGGCTCAATAATTTCTCATAAACAATAACAATATGATTCTCTTTTTTTTTAGATGGCATGACTCAAGCAATCATTTGTAAAATAAACTTTGCTCCAAACAAGTCCTCATAGCAATACAGATAAATGAAATATAAACTAAATAGAAAAAGATGCCAATGCTCCAAATTTTCTCCCATATGTAAACATCTTTCATGTAATAAATTCTCAACCCTCTCCAAACATTCAATATACTACACAATTTTAACCACCCACATACTTATGAAACCGATGCATTGTAATAGAACTGACACCATTAGTAGCATATCTCAACACTTGTCGATCAAGGTGTCAATGAAGGAAGAAGATTATACACCATTCGATATCAATGATAATCCCCACTTTAACATAGCTTGGAGCACAAAAACAGCGAGAAGCTTACACATAATTTATTCTTAAAGCAATTCGGAAGCTCAAAACGATGAAAAACTGCATATATCTCATTCCTACGACAGTTTGGAACTTAAAACACATCAAAAACTGCACTTTATTCATACCCAAAGCAGTTTGGAATTTGAAATAAGTAAAAATCTGCATATAGATTATTCCTAAAACATTTTAGAACACAAAAACAATAAAAATCTGCTCATAAATCATCTCCAAAACAGTTTGGGTTATTAAAACAGGAAAATTCTGTATGTAGCATGTTCTCGAAATAGTATGGAACACAGAAACAATGAAAAATTTGCATGTATTTTGTTCCCAAAATAGTTTGGAACCTCAACAACAATAATAAAAAAAAAAATCTGCACATGCTTAGCTTCCCAAAACCGTTTGGAGT
The DNA here is from genome assembly GCA_019514585.1 of Dendrobium officinale. Taxonomy (NCBI): domain Eukaryota; kingdom Viridiplantae; phylum Streptophyta; class Magnoliopsida; order Asparagales; family Orchidaceae; genus Dendrobium; species Dendrobium officinale. The sequence continues at coordinate 47,517,534 of CM033691.1, read as the reverse complement.
CTAAAACAATGAAAAATATGCACCTCCTTTGCTTCCCAAAACCAAGTAGCAAACAAATAAATTATTTAACGTAGAATCCCCAACTAAGTTGTAATCATAAGAAAGAAAACTTGCTGCAAATGGCCTCAAATTTTCTTCCAAGAAACTTCTCAAAATATAACCGACCATAGATGCTTGTCAATAAAAGAGAGGATAACATGCATGTTTTCTAACACTTCTTTAACATACTTTATGAAAGTATCATGAATTCCCACTATCGGGACAGAAAATATACACATCTTTTCAAATGAAACCATAAGAATAAAATTCGACATAACTTACACAATCTTGCATTCAAGCCAAACAATTCTCAAGGATTGTATTATGCAGCATATGCGACCTTTTCAACAAACCCTTAAATTTCACTAGGTTCCATACAACTGTTAAGAGTAATGTAAGAAGGACATGCTCTCTTTTTTTTTTTTCACACACATGAAACCTTCCAGCAAGGCATTCCAACATGATCTCAATCCAAACTACTTGTTACTAGGTATCGAGACAAACTTCGCCTATGCTGCTAACGATAAACTATGTATTTTATGAGTGAGCAAAATAATCCATAAGGAGTAACTTCAATCTTTCCAGCAAAATCTTTATAAGTATGAGTAAAATAAAATATAAAAGAAAAAAAAAAGAATGAACATAGGCTCTTGTAGCGATAGTAATGAAATCATCAAAAGAAGCAGCAACATGGAAATTTTCAACAATAAAACCAAGTGGTTTTGCTCCACGTAATCCGAATTCATAGCCCTCTTAAAAATATAGGAATGATGAGATATCAATATGCTCTCTCAATGTCCTCATTCGATTGAAGTTTATATATGAACACTCTTAGTGAGCATTACTACGAGCACCTTCCATGCACTTAGTAAAAGCTGCTACAATTTCTATCACCTACACATGAGGTTCTAAACACATTGCAGGGTGTAAGCTAACAACGAATACAGATTTTACACACCAGAGTTCATATTTCAAACCACACAAATCATGTCATAGTGCTCATTCGCACTCCATGAGGCTATCCCACTCAATTTCTAGAGAAAAGCCTCTGTACGTTAGAGAAGCTACACTTCAAATGAGTGCAAATTTTACTCATATGGAAAGAAGAGTAAGAGGAGGAATGGGGGAAAAAAGAAGAAGAAAAAGAAAGAAGAAAAAGAAGAAGGAGAAGAAGGGAGAAAAGGGGAAAGAAGAGACGAAGCGTACCTACGGCCTTGGGGGAGATCAGTCGACCAAGACAAGGGAGGCGACGGGCTCAGCGTCGGGTTTCTCCTGGAGCTCAAGAACGGAGGCGTAGGAGAGGAAGAAAGCCTTCGGGCTTGCCAACCGAGAGCTTGGAGGAGTGGAGTCGGCAGCTAGGAGGCGACGGGAATGAGTTCGCCGAAGGGGTTTGGCCTTGGCTGGGGTCGAACGAGCTTCGGCCATGGTTGTGGGCGTCGAGACGGCGGTAGAGACCGAGAGTGAGAGGGAGCAGGTGATTACCGGTCTTGGCACCGTGAGAGAGAGAGAGCCGAAGAGGGGAAGCGAAGCGCGAGAGAGAGACCGAGAGAGAGAGGGAGCGAGTCCTTTTTTTTTTACCGAAGACTCCGTCCAGGTATACATCTCCCAAGGCTCTGCTCCTCTCCAAACACCAGAATGGCTTATGCTTGCTGAAACCGGCTCACACAGCTCTGCCCTGTTCTAAAACGAGGATACCACGCGACTGAGAAGCCTCGCAACGGTAGAATCTGACTTTCCGAGAGATCAAGCCACAGAGGCAATTCCTCGATTTAGGAAATTAATTCAAATTTACTAGAAAGTAGTTTAGGATTTAATTAGAATTAATTTGGGCTGATTTGAGTTGGGTTTCGATGCAAACTTGGCTCGAATTGGCTAGGCCTAAAATCAAGTTAGGCTTAATTGATCAAATTAAACTCAAATTGAAATTAATTTGGATCAGACTAGACTCGTCGCGGTCAAGACAAAATTATTTGGGCGTGATTGAATAGGGTCGAGTTTAATTAAAATCAATTCGGATCAATTCGAGTTCCGATTGGGCTCGATGAGGTTCAATCGAATTGATCGAATGCGCTCGACGGTATTCGAGCGAAAAACGAGGTCAACAAACGGACCCCCAACATATACGAAGAACAGCAAGTGAACCGTGTATGTTGGCGTTGACCTCCCCAACTCTAGGGAGATACAATTCTAGGGTCAAGTAACAGAACAAGATTAACAATGAGAGAGTCAGAGAAAGCAGCTCAACTATCTGCCTAACCAAAGTGACAGAAAAGGAGAAGGAGACAGATATCAGAATCTCATGATTACATGAGCCCAATCGAAGAAAAATTACAAAGGACCAAATGGAATTCAACAATCATCCACAGCACATGTCTAAGGTAATGCGAGGAGAAGAGAATTCAACAAATGGCTTGAAAATTATATCATAGGAAAACGTCTATCTGCCTGACCACGTCACAACAGCAGAGTAGGGGAAGAGGTTTTATGCTAACAAGAGCACGAATCAAGATAATCATCAAAAAGAGCTAAGGCGAACACAGAAGTCCACAAGAAACACCCTACTATCATCTGGTGTGTCTGCCGAGACAATAAAGAGAGGACGAGAACACTCTACTATCACCTGGCTCATCTGCCAAGGCGATAAGAAGAGGAAAGAACACTCTAATATCGTCGGGCGCATATGCCGCGGCGATAAAAAGAGGAAAGAACACTCTAATATCGTCGGGCGCATATGCCGCGGCGATAGAAAGAGGAAAGAGAACACTCTCGCTCGGCCATAGGCCCCGAAACAGCGAGGTCCCTACCCGACCATAGGTCTGTCGGTAGAAGAACAGTCACCCGACCATAGGTCTGTCGGTGAAGAAAAGAAGAAGTACACTCGCTCGGCCATCGGCCCCGAAACAGCGAGGTTCCTACCCGACCATAGGTCTGTCGGTAGAAGAAAGGTCACCCGACCATAGGTCTGTCGGTGAAAAAGAGAGTACCCTTGCTCGGCCATAGGCCCCGAAACAGCAAGGTTCCTACCCGACTATAGGTCCGTCGGTAGGATAAGGTGAAAACTCAACAATCACCCGACCATAGGTCTGTCGGTGAATAGAAGAAGAAGTACACTCGCTCGGGCATAGGCCCCGAAACAGCGAGGTTCCTACCCGACCATAGATCTGTCGGTAGGAGAGCAGTCACCCGACCATAGGTCTGTCGGTGAAAAAGAGAGCACCCTCGCTCGGCTATAAGCCCCAAAACAGCAAGGTTCCTACCCGACCATAGGTCTGTCGGTGAAAAAGAGAGCACCCTCGCTCGGCTATAGGCCCCGAAACAGCAAGGTTCCTACCCGACCATAGGTCTGTCGGTAAGATAAAGCGAAAACTCAACAACCCCCTAACAGGTAAACAGGGGGAATGAAGAGGTGGTGAAGTATACCCCCCAGGGACTCTGTCGGGTAACCAACCAAAAGCCCGATGTCCACCCGACCATAGGTCTGTCGATGGGACAAAACGGGGAGCTCAACATCTATCCGACCATAGGTCTGGTGATAGGATGAAGAGGAAAGATCCACCATTGCTCGGCCATAGGCCCGACAGCAAAGTCTCTACCCAACCATAGGTCTGTCGGTAGAAGAAAGGTAAGCTCAACAATCACCCGACCATAGGTCTGTCGGTGAAGGGAAGGAAAGAAAACACCTCCGCTCGGCCATAGGCCCCGAAACAACGAAGTCTCTACCCAACCATAGGTCTGCCGGTAGGATAAAGCAGAAAAGAGGACAATCACCCGACCATAGGTCTGTCGATGAAGAAAGGGAGCACCCTCACTCGGCCATAGGCCCCGAAACAATGAAGTCCCTACCCGACCATAGGTCTGCCAGTAGGATAAAGCAGAAAAGAGGACAATCATCCGACCATAGGTCTGTCGGTGAAGAAAGGGAGCACCCTCGCTCGGCCATAGGCCCTGAAACAACGAAGTCCCTACCCGACCATAGGTCTGCCGGTAGGATAAAGCGGGAACTCAATAATCCCCTAGCGCACACGTGCGTGGTGATGTGAGAAAAACGAAGAGGTAAGTAATCCATCATCTAAGAAATCTCAAGCTCATATTTTAGTTACCACATGGTAGAGGACAAATCGTCGTGGCCATGAGTATTTAAAATACAAGTGAAATTTTCTTAGGTAAATTGAAATCATATATAACATGGAGTAATCAGCTGATGTACGTCTCTCTCAAAAAGGAGGAACATACAAACAGTCAAGTAGAAAGAATAACATCATATCAAAGGAAAGAGCGACATAAGTGACAATGAGACACACTTGCCACTAATAACCACAATCATATCAAATATCAATGATTACTAAAGGGAATCACAGTGGTAGCACCCATGATAACTGATGGGACCCTGTGGAAAGTACAAGCAACATTTATGCCTCCAAGAAGCTCGCACCTAAAGCTAAGAGCAGGCTCTCAATGGGGGAATATGTCACTAAAAGAAGTAGTTGATTGACTTTCTACTAGAAGATCAAAATCTACTAAAAACTCATGTTAACATCTAAAGTAAGATATACCACATCATAGGTAAGGGAGAACAACATTCCATTATAAATGAATAATCATAATAGAAGAAATGAATATACAGTCGTCTCGTAAGCAATCATCAAAATGCTTTAAAGAGAGAAAAGAAGAGAATTTGGAAAAACTTTGGGCTCTTACAGTGTAGAACCGGGTTCCACTTGTGACAAGAGCAACCAATTCTACTCAACTAAGAGCTTCCCTCTCTTTTTTTTTATCATCATTTTTTTTTTAAATTATATTCACAGTTATAGATCAAGTATACTGGAACATAAAGAGGGGAAAATTGTTGGCTTTGATAACCCAGGCCATACTCGCCACATGAGTAAAATTGGGGAACATAAATATCACAATAGAATTTGTAGAAAAATTCATATAGTGACAATAGATCAACATCACTACATTTGACTAATACAGATCAATGATGGACCCAGTATCACATTCTATAGAGATTTGAGTTAGTAGTTTTGGTATCTCAGACCACACTTGAATGTGACAAGTGAAACTGGGGAAAGTCAACCCTCAAAGAGGACTGAAAAAGAGATTTCATGCCACAACACCGGAGCGATTGGTGGGCATGAGTGCAAGTAGAAACACTCCTACGGCGTGTTTACATACAAATACTAAGGATGATCTCATACTTTGTACGACAAACATCACGTAATAGAGGACAAATCGTCGTGGCCACGGACTGCCGAAAAGTAAAAGAGATCCTTTGGAGTTATATCTATACAGAGGGATATGCACAAGTGACAAGGGAAGAACAACTATCGTATCACAACTGATAGGAGAAGAAAACTTATATGGGGATAATGGATCAACATTACCACACCTAACTAACACAGGTGGGCATGGACCCAGTATCACCTATAGAAAGTGGGTTGGGATTAGGGATGCTGGATCTACCACACCACACCTAATTAACCTAGGTGAGTATGGACCCAGTATCACCTCTGAAAAATAGATTTAAATTAGGGACATTGGATCAACATCACCACACCTGACTAACATAGGTGGGCATAGACCCAGTATCACCTATAAAAAGTGGATTTGAAATTATTGGTTTTGGTATCCCAGACCACGCTTGGGATGACAAGCGAAACTGGGTAAAAGAACAACTCTCGAATCATGACTGATAGAAGAAGAGATTTAAATAGGGATAGTGGATCAACATCTCCACACCTGACTAGCGTAGGTGGGCATGGACCCAATATCACCTCTAGAAATGGAGATTTGACTTATTGGTTTTGGTATCCCAGACCACGCTTTAGGTGACAAGCGAAACTGGGTAAAACAATCCTTCTCAAAAGGAGAGACAAACCAAAGGTTTCATGTGCTAGCACCAATATGATTGGTGTGCACAAACATAAGGATAAATATCCTTATGACATCTTAGCGTATCCCTTTTAAGGATAACCTTATACTCTTCGAAGCGAACATCATGTGGTAGAGGACAAATCGTCGTGGCCACACAGACTGCCCGAAAAGTAAAAAGGATCCTTTCAAAGAATACGAAAACATAAGAAAATTTACAGGAGGTAGGAAGGTTTGCTAGTCTGTAACGAACAACTAGCACTAGTGGAAAAAGTGTCATAAGATTTTTTATGGGAATCCTCGACTCTAATTCCACACATCTAATGGGGAATAGATTGCTTACTAGTAGTCTGACGTCGGAAGTCTCCTTCCTCATCTGAGCTACTATCAACAACTAATCCACCCTTAGGTATCAAGTACCTACAAAAGGTAAGAAGGTGTCGGGGTCTGCTCGGCGGTCTCAGGGTGAGAGTCAAGCGAACACAGAAACTCGACAGAAAGAAAAGAATTTGATAAGACACGGAATAGCCTAAAAGGCCAGAAGGAAAGGGACCAAAGCTAGGGGAAAGCCTTAGCCAAGAAGGGAGCCTAACTACGAATAGGTCCCTATATAAGAGAAGGACAAACCTAATTTAAGGAGCACCAAACCCGGAGTGCACACAAAAGAAGATAATATAACATCCAAAGATGGAGAGAGAAACCTGTCCCACCGTGGTCGCCAGAAATCTGTGGGTCTCCGAAAGGATTCTGCTCGTGTGGTTCGAATGCAAAGAGTACGATCACACTATCCTGTAAGACAAAGTGGTCGTAGACCTATACAATCGACACTAGCAGGCCAATGGAAGAGCAGATGGAGTTATAGATACGATTAGCCATGTAAGATAGTGGCTTTCACCTACCAACCTCGATGGATAATAATATCTATAACCCAAAAGTTCACGAGATTTCCCCTATTCGATACATCAGCATCGAATAGGGTTTATTTGATTGTGGGGATCGATTTCCTACGGGCGCAAGCCCCCGTAGTTAATTACATCCTAAGCCTTGACTTAGGAAAACTCTCGATTAAGGATGTTAGATTATCTTCTCCAAATGAGTTTCGTGCAAAGGGAAAATTCTAGGCTTTCCTAATCAAAGGGGAAGGTCCCAAATTGGCTCAATCAGATCACACGTGGTTCAGTCAACATCCGGTCGGCTCAAAGAAGTGGAAACTGGAGAAAAAGAGAGAAGGCACTGCACTCAAACATGCACGAGAGAGGGAAGGAGGTGGCGTTATCTGTGTGACGCAGATAGGTAGGGTTTATAGCTTCCTAAAGGATGGAGAGCTTACCCACCAATAAGGTGTGTAGTGGTACACCTGTACCACTCACCTTTAGATCCTAAATCTATAAGAGGTGTAATATCGTACATACGACATTAACACCTACGATTTAACTAATGCAATCTGGACTTATATCCCTGCCTGAAAAGAGAAGCCAGCTGAAATCCTAAGCACAACCAATCATCCTACATGTATGCAGGATGGGAATGCTCTATCCTAAAGATTCAAGGATTAATAGTTCGAAAGAGTTGAATCAGAGACTCTATAATATGCAAACGAACATATCTAGCGTTGTATGATGCATGAAACAAATGCACGAGTAAGAATGATCCTTAGGTCCACTAATGCAATGCATGTATGTAGGTGCATTGTGGAGAAAAGTGTGTAAAAACGTATGCATGACATCCAGAGTACAGAAAAAGTAAATAAACACACCCTAAGGGTATCCTTCAGGCAAGATACCCGCACAGAAAATCATCATAGTCATGCCCACTACATGTGGGAAAACAACGATGACCAATGGCATAAATAGGTGGCCTATTCTACAGGCCTAAATGACCCTAAGGGTCTCTAAGGCTCACAGAAGGTGGGGGGGGTATCGTACCCAAAACCAGAAAAGGCCAAAATCCAAGCAGAAAAACAACGATGCCCACTTCGTGTGGGAAAACAACGATGCTGACCGGTACAAATAGGTGGCCTACTCTACAGGCCTAAATGACCCTACTGGTCTCTAGGGTTCACAGAAGGGGGCAAGCTTTGACCTATAGGGCCAAAGCTTCGCTAGTGAACTAACCTAAGGCTAGCTACCTAAACATGCTAGAATACCTATTAGCCAGTTGTGTGTGATGTGTAGCAGTTTCGATATATAATTAAAAATCTACTTTACAAATTACAGAGATTATACCTGATTGTGACGCTGCCACTTACAAGCTTATAAGTAAATGCTCCCCGATTGTGGCGCTGCCACTTAAAAGCTCCAAGCTAGCGAATTACCCCAATGTACCTCGCAAGACAAATGAGAGAAGAATACACAAATGAGCGTAGATGCCGTTCAGAAAATAAATGCAGGTAAACAAAATAATATAACTGACAGGAAATTTAAGAATTGCATTTGTATAATATATGCATGTAGTAAATACTAAACATCAAGAGAAAATATCAGCCTAACCTAGGATTATAAGTCGTGTCCTAACCAAACAGGTCTAAGGTGTGTGTAGGCTGTGTAGTTTTGGATAAATCCTATATAGGATGATTTAGTTATAATTGCTTGCATTTGATTTGTTAAAAGGCTGAGAGAAAGAAATTTTAATTGAAGTTTAAATCTTAATACTTTAAGATTGATTTTAGAGATTGTATTTTAGGATTTGATTGATTATTTAGTTGGTTGTAAATTAAAAGAAAAGGTAGATTATATGATTTATTATCAATTAAGATTTGATTTAAGCCAATTAAGAAATTAGTTTTAGGTTCTAACACCCCATTGGATCCATTCGTGGCGTTGTGCCACCAGGCTCGAGAAACCAGGCCTCCTTAGGACACTTAGCCCCGCAGCCCGGAGTAGTCCATCTAATAAACTTCATCTTTGGAGTGGTTATGTATTAGGGGGTTTGTTTATTGATTTTAAAAAGTTTGATCTAAGGTTTGATCTTTAGAAGTCTTTTATCCTAAGAAATCTTAGTTTTAGATTTGATCTCCTAATTAGATCTACATATTTTAAACCTTGAATTGGTTAGGAGTTTATCATTAGATCTGTTAAGCTTGATTTAGATTTATGTGTTAGGTTTATAATTTAATGATTACGAATATTAACAATAACTTGATTAAGAATTAAATATTTTAACACATTTTAAGAGTTAGGTTATAAATGGTTGGTTGATTATTAATGAATTAAAGAAAGAAAAGGCTAAACCTAGGAAGACGTGTCGCTAAGTTTAGTTTTGATGTCTCTACCCTACAGGGAGCATGCATCCTAAGTCTATGTTTTCTAAGACTTGGTCCTTAGTTTTTGTCCTTAGGTGTCACTAAGGTTGTAGGGTTAAAAGGAGGTTTTGTTTTACTAATCCTTAGGATTTTCGTACGAGTGTCACTAGGCTTGGAGAATCTATAGCAAATCAGTATAAAGAAAAAGAATGAAAATTACAAATAAAAGGGATATAGGCATTGTTGTTTTGGACACACTTCTTTAAAGACAAGTGCATCCTAAAGCAACATCAACAATGCCCTTTAATGTTCCCACAATCCAAATGAGACACTTGATATTTTTGGGACCTCTACCTACCACACACTTTAAACAAAGCCTACAACAACTAGGGGAAACAAATTCTCTTTGATTTTATATTCATCCAAACATTCTTTTCATCTTTAGAGGCTAACACCAAATGGAGGAAATCCAAATGAGCAGGGATCGATCAAAGAAACTACAAAAAGATACTAAAGACCTTCCAACTCAAAGCTCCCTAAAGTCCCAAACCCCAAATTTCATCCTTTAGAAACTAATGTGATTCAATAAGAAATCAATTCATGCACTAACCATCAGCTTGCTCTAAGAAAAACTACTAAGGGACTTTATTACACTAATCAAATCACTAAATTATAAGCCTCAAAATTCTCCATGAAAATCTCTAAATTAAATGCCACACAAAACCTTACACAAATTATCTACCAAAAATCCCTCTTTTCATTTTCGACCCAAAACTCTACAAAAAGACCCACAATCAAGTGCCTCTTCTTTCATTTGGAGTGGGGTAGAAACCACAAGGCTTTCCAACAAGAAAGTTGTATAAAACCTCTCGTTGTAAAGCCTTAATTATAAAACATTCACAAAAATTCATCGCAAAACCTCTTAATACAAATCAACTTACGAAATCTTTCATAAAGCTTCCAACCAATCTTCGTTAGCGACCAAATCCATGAAATTTGATGCAAAGACTTTAACCAAAACAATAAGAAAAGAGCCTCACTGCAACACAAATTTACATGAATCTCATTGAAGACCTCGAAATATGAGAAAATAGGTGACATTAAACTATTATATTTCACATCAATTTGTTGAAGTGCAACCATAACATTCCCAACTTGAATTATTTAACACAATCTTCTCATGACTCAATGTTGTGTTCATGTTGTTGTCTAGCAACTACAAGGCTCAATAATTTCTCATAAACAATAACAATATGATTCTCTTTTTTTTTAGATGGCATGACTCAAGCAATCATTTGTAAAATAAACTTTGCTCCAAACAAATCCTCATAGCAATACAGATAAATGAAATATAAACTAAATAGAAAAAGATGCCAATGCTCCAAATTTTCTCCCATATGTAAACATCTTTCATGTAATAAATTCTCAACCCTCTCCAAACATTCAATATACTACACAATTTTAACCACCCACATACTTATGAAACCGATGCATTGTAATAGAATTGACACCATTAGTAGCATATCTCAACACTTGTCGATCAAGGTGTCAATGAAGGAAGAAGATTATACACCATTCGATATCAATGACAATCCCCACTTTAACATAGCTTGGAGCACAAAAACAGCGAGAAGCTTACACATAATTTATTCTTAAAGCAATTCGGAAGCTCAAAACGATGAAAAACTGCATATATCTCATTCCTACGACAGTTTGGAACTTAAAACACATCAAAAACTGCACTTTATTCATACCCAAAGCAGTTTGGAATTTGAAATAAGTAAAAATCTGCATATAGATTATTCCCAAAACATTTTAGAACACAAAAACAATAAAAATCTGCTCATAAATCATCTCCAAAACAGTTTGGGTTATTAAAACAGGAAAATTCTGTATGTAGCATGTTCTCGAAATAGTATGGAACACAGAAACAATGAAAAATCTGCATGTATTTTGTTCCCAAAATAGTTTGGAACCTCAACAACAATAATAAAAAAAAAATCTGCACATGCTTAGCTTCCCAAAACCGTTTGGAGTCTAAAACAATGAAAAATATGCACCTGCTTTGCTTCCCAAAACCAAGTAGCTAACAAATAAATTATTTAACGTAGAATCCCCAACTAAGTTGTAATCATAAGAAAGAAAACTTGCTGCAAATGGCCTCAAATTTTCTTCCAAGAAACTTCTCAAAATATAACCGACCATAGATGCTTGTCAATAAAAGAGAGGATAACATGCATGTTTTCTAACACTTCTTTAACATACTTTATGAAAGTATCATGAATTCCCACTATCGGGACAGAAAATATACACATCTTTTCAAATGAAACCATAAGAATAAAATTCGACATAACTTACACAATCTTGCATTCAAGCCAAACAATTCTCAAGGATTGTATTATGCAGCATATGCGACCTTTTCAACAAACCCTTAAATTTCACTAGGTTCCATACAACTGTTAAGAGTAATGTAAGAAGGACATGCTCTCTTTTTTTTTTTTCACACACATGAAACCTTCCAGCAAGGCATTCCAACATGATCTCAATCCAAACTACTTGTTACTAGGTATCGAGACAAACTTCGCCTATGCTGCTAATGATAAACTATGTATTTTATGAGTGAGCAAAATAATCCATAAGGAGTAACTTCAATCTTTCCAGCAAAATCTTTATAAGTATGAGTAAAATAAAATATAAAAGAAAAAAAAAAAAGAATGAACATAGGCTCTTGTAGCGATAGTAATGAAATCATCAAAAGAAGCAGCAACATGGAAATTTTCAACAATAAAATCAAGTGGTTTTGCTCCACGTAATCCGAATTCATAGCCCTCTTAAAAATATAGGAATGATGAGATATCAATATGCTCTCTCAATGTCCTCATTCGATTGAAGTTTATATATGAACACTCTTAGTGAGCATTACTACGAGCACCTTCCATGCACTTAGTAAAAGCTGCTACAATTTCTATCACCTACACATGAGGTTCTAAACACATTGCAGGGTGTAAGCTAACAACGAATACAGATTTTACACACCAGAGTTCATATTTCAAACCACACAAATCATGTCATAGTGCTCATTCGCACTCCATGAGGCTATCCCACTCAATTTCTAGAGAAAAGCCTCTGTACGTTAGAGAAGCTACACTTCAAATGAGTGCAAATTTTACTCATATGGAAAGAAGAGTAAGAGGAGGAATGGGGGAAAAAAGAAGAAGAAAAAGAAAGAAGAAAAAGAAGAAGGAGAAGAAGGGAGAAAAGGGGAAAGAAGAGACGAAGCGTACCTACGGCCTTGGGGGAGATCAGTCGACCAAGACAAGGGAGGCGACGGGCTCAGCGTCGGGTTTCTCCTGGAGCTCAAGAACGGAGACGTAGGAGAGGAAGAAAGCCTTCGGGCTTGCCAACCGAGAGCTTGGAGGAGTGGAGTCGGCAGCTAGGAGGCGACGGGAATGAGTTCGCCGAAGGGGTTTGGCCTTGGTTGGGGTCGAACGAGCTTCGGCCATGGCTGTGGGCGTCGAGACGGCGGTAGAGACCGAGAGTGAGAGGGAGCAGGTGATTACCGGTCTTGGCACCGTGAGAGAGAGAGAGCCGAAGAGGGGAAGCGAAGCGCGAGAGAGAGACCGAGAGAGAGAGGGAGCGAGTCCTTTTTTTTTTACCGAAGACTCCGTCCAGGTATACATCTCCCAAGGCTCTGCTCCTCTCCAAACACCAGAATGGCTTATGCTTGCTGAAACCGGCTCACACAGCTCTGCCCCGTTCTAAAACGAGGATACCACGCGACTGAGAAGCCTCGCAACGGTAGAATCTGACTTTCCGAGAGATCAAGACCACGGAGGCAATTCCTCGATTTAGGAAATTAATTCAAATTTACTAGAAAGTAGTTTAGGATTTAATTAGAATTAATTTGGGCTGATTTGAGTTGAGTTTCGATGCAAACTTGGCTCGAATTGGCTAGGCCTAAAATCAAGTTAGGCTTAATTGATCAAATTAAACTCAAATTGAAATTAATTTGGATCAGACTAGACTCGTCGCGGTCAAGACAAAATTATTTGGGCGTGATTGAATAGGGTCGAGTTTAATTAAAATCAATTCGGATCAATTCGAGTTCCGATTGGGCTCGACGAGGTTCAATCGAATTGATCGAATGCGCTCGACGGTATTCGAGCGAAAAACGAGGTCAACACAAGCCACAACATTGGTGGCGGTGAGGGTGCGAGTGAGTGGAGAGAAATGATTTTAATATATATAAATAAATTTTTGCACGTAGCGCCATAGCGCCACTACCCAACACCGCAACATTGCATGATGAATCCAAAATTAATGTAGAACATAACCTTTAATGCCACGGCGGAAACTTCTCGCACCACTGCGCTCATAGACTCAGCGTCGCAATGCTTACTAGCTCAAGCCGTAGTGCTCTAGCTAGTTCAAATAGAAATTCAGATTCTTCATTTTAAATTTATTTTAAAAAATCATGTTGTTATATCCCCTCCTAAGTAGGTTTTCAACCTTTGGCCATTAACCTTAAAGATTTTGGAGGTCTTGCCATCCCTAATCTCTATAACTCCAAAAAGGAAACATTCTAACAATAATGAATGATCATGAATGCCTGAACTTAAATTTTTTGGAAACAATTTCAATCTTGAATTGAATAACAATACTTTTTGTCCAAGCGTGAAATGTTTTCTAAGAAACTTACGATCATGCCATTTTGTCATTTGTTCTTTATACACCCTAGCATTTTCAAAAGCTTCACTTTTAATTAAGAGGCAAACACTTATATTTCTTCATTTCTTTGTAGGGAAAAGGTATGATGATTGCTCAAATGATACCTCATATTAAAAATAGGATTATGTGTGATATGCATCAACACAAATTTCTTATTGCCATCTATTTCGGCACCATAGAATTATGAAGTTGGGATTATAATTATATGAACCAAGAAGAATTAATTAAATGAAATTTGTTCTTATATTGCAGCAATAATAACACCTAATGGTTGGATACAACTCCATCAAGTATTAGAAAATACTTGATCAAAATCACAAATATTGATGGATTCCACTCCACAATCCAATGACTATCAATAAAGTTCTAAGAGAACCATTTGTACGTAGGCATCCCATAACACACTTCTTTTGAGATCGATTTCCATTGGTGGAGCTTAGAGTAGAGAATGTAATACATATATATATATATATACATTAGACTTCCTCAACTCTTAGGATGACCAGAGAAAAAAGGTCAAACAATCTTTTAATCTTCTTGCATTACTTCTTTCTTCTTCAAACAAAAAACGCAATTTATTTCCAAGCACTTTAGCCATAACTAATTCATCATATTGGTCATTCTCTAACTTCGTTTCATAACATCTTGCAACTTATGCTTCATTTGGGACGATTTTCTTATTGCTTCTTAAAACAGCTTTTTGGTATAAAATTTTTAATTTTTGTACTAGAATTAAAGCTACCTTAAGAAGCAGTAAGAAAGACATCACAAACAAAACCATAATTCTTAACAAATGATTTAATGATGTTAAAACATTAAAAAATTAACACAATAATAATCCAATTTTTGTTAAGATCAAAATAAATGATTTCAATCAAACAATCATATAAGCTATGAACACTTTGACCCTTCCTTCTCTTAGTTTTACATCTCATGTTTACAATGAACCCGTTGAAATGCTACTTAATGAACAAAATACAACTTCATATTTTACAACATGCAAACAAAATCTTCAACCTTCAAGTAGAGGAAGCCAATGAAGTTACAGAATCTCCAGAGAGTTTCCTACAAATTATAAAGTAAGTTTATAATGTTTTCCAATATGATCATAGAGAGAGAGAGAGAGAGAGAGAGAGAGAGAGAGAGACTATACCTGAATGTGTTAAATTCTGCATGGCAATGTTGTTATCTGTATCTGTAATAGCTTGCTGTGGCAAGATCTTCTCTTCAACATTCATGGAAATTTTGAAGAAATTATACAATGCAGATCCAATTACTGTGCCAATCACAGGTGCTATCAAATAAATCCAAATCTTCTTGAAATTGTTTGTAACAATTGCTGGAGCTAAACTCCTTGCTGGGTTCATCGACGCGCCGGTGATTTTTCTATTTTGATGCCAAAAAAACAAAAAAATTAGATAATTATGAGCTTGAGAGGAAATTTTGTCTGCAATATTGCCAGAACTATTTTCAGGAAGATGTTATTTACCCAGCAGCGATGATATTGGAGAAGAGCACAGCAGGTACTGCTATTCCACCAAGTTGCTTAGCCTGCAAATGTTGAAATGGACCGATTTGTAATAAACTTTATTTACAAAGAAATAAAATTTGTTAATATGTAAAATTTGCAAAATTAATATAAAAAATACCAATTTGTTGGACATGATGTGCATGGCATGCATATCTTCATGGCAGAGCAATATTGATTTCTTATTTGACAAAAGTTTTTTTTTTTTTAAGAAATATTTATTAATATAAAAAAAATTTACATATATGCCACATAATTTTTTTATGTCAACACATTTAACCCTTAAACTTTGATATTTATTCATGTAATATTCAAAATTTTAAATTACATAAAAATATATCATTAATATCAGCTTTTTTAACGTGAAATATATTATTTCTTTATGCATATGCTTTGATGTAATTTAGATCATTAAAATGTTATATAAGTAAATAATAAAAATTTAACGATTAGATATATAAATATATAAAATTTATATGTAGCTTCAAAGCTACATTCTCTCATAGTTTTTTTTTTCTATTTGCATATGAAAATCTCATTTATCATTTATTTTTAACAATAATAACAGTTGCAGTGCAATTTATGAATTTATATGATACTAAAATGATTAAATCTTATATCAAATAACACATCATGAAAAAATCATAAATTTAGGCTGTATTTGGGAAAACTTTCTCACTGCTTTCTAAAAAGCTGTTCGAAGTGAAATCCATAAATAACCTACCGCTCTAGGGTCAGTTCCAGCACCACGAATAACAAGCATTAGGATACAGGAGATGATAATCTCCCATGCAAATGCTTGCAGGTTGCCAACAGGATTTGGCCCTCCAGGTAGTGTCAGCATTAAGCTAGTTTGTTCTCCATTAAATAGCCATGAAACCATCAGGCAAGCTATAGTTGCACCTGTCAACTGAGCCATTGCATAGAATGGGACCTGGTAATTAAAAGACAAAGCATAAGTTAGAGAAACTCTCTAAAGTCTTGTATTTATTTTCAAACGCTGTGTGTTAGAGTGGAAAAATTATTCTGTGAGGAGTCCGAACATAGAGAACTATCCAGTTTGTCTCTGTGAATAGTAAATGTGAAGTTGTGCTTTTACTATTCACCACTGCATTTTTATTGTTCACGGAGACAAAATTGAACGATTCTCTGTGTACGATCTACACACGTAACAATTTCTCGTTAGAATGAGATTAATTTTACTACATTCGTGATTAATTTCATGCATCGAGTGTCATTCTAAGGCTTCATTAGAGACAGCTTAATTTCTTACTGCTTTCTAAAGTAGTTTTTTAGCATCAAACTTTTTTGACCGAGGAATTTTTATACTAATGGAAATGAGATTGCGGCCTTAATCATATAATCTAATAGTTTAAATGTATTGAAGAATGAATTATAATAAAATTAATCTCATCTTGATATAAAAAAAGTACTATCAAAATATGTTCAAAGGATAATTAATTGAAGAACCTGTTTCCATGGAAATAGTTTTGCAGTTGCAAAGCCAATGGTGACTGCCGGATTCATATGGCAACCAGAGATATGGCCGAAGGTGTAGCCCATTGCCACTATGGTTGCAGTCCATGTGAAAGCCACACCAACAAATGTTATATCGTTGCGCTTGTCGATGAATACTGAACTGCAGCCCAGAAACATCATTATGAAAGTCCCCATCAGCTCAGCTACCATCTGCATGTTCAAATTTAAGAGGAAAAAATGTTTAAAATAGTCTCCCGACTATTCGTATACGAACAATTTACGCTTCGTTTGGGACTTTATGCTTTGTTTTTCAGACTCTAACCACAATATTACTTTTAGGAAATTGTTGTGCTAGAAAGCTGTTTTATGCAGCAGCTTTCAAAAAAGTTAATTTCTCTATGACAATATTATAACTAATTTTAAAAAAGTTACAAGCATCCTAAACATAATATTAGTCCTAAAGTATCGCAGTGTTCCAATTTAGTAGTTTGATTATACTAAATTGATCCAAAACGGATTCTTTAGGACTAAATTGAGATCGACTTTGTATAGTCGAGAGACTAAGGCTTCGTTTGGGACGGCTTTTTTATTGCTTTTTAAAACAAAGTTTTAGTACAAAATTTTTTATTTTTGTATTAAAACTCCGTTTTAGAAAGCAATAAAAAAGCTGTCCCAAACGAAGCCTAAATTGATCGAGATTAATTTTATATCATAATTACAAAATAAAAGGTTATTATAGACCAATTTTGCATATATAGTCTAGGGACTGAATTGAAGCACGTTATACTTTAGGACTAACATGGCTACACAAGAATAAGAGAGAAAGAGGAGAAATTATTCTATGTGAAAGCCGAACACAACTCTATATCCGGAGACCAACCAGAATGATCCATGTCAGCAATACCGAGTGCAATACCGAGCCGCGGTACTGTGCGTTACCAAGCAGTATCGAGCTGCGGCACCGATGTTGTGGCTCATTCTTTTTGGTATCCAGACGGCGTTCAGTGTTCGCACAGAATAATTGAGAGAGAGAGAGAGAGAGAGAGAGAGAGAGAGAGAGAGAGCATGCAATCAACTTGCCTTCTGTAGCAAAGATATGATTCTCTCCTTAGATCGAACAGAGAAACCCTTGTAAAATGCTGCCATAGTTACAGACTGAGAGACTCGCTGCTATTGAATTGTGAGTAACAACAGCTTTTGATGAAAAATAAGGAACCCCGCTTCCAACTTTTATATACGCTCGTACGCTACTTCAAATACAAGCTGGGCAAATTACCTGTCCAGCAATAAAATCATGAAATCAAAATTGCTACGCAGAAGAAATTAATTATTCTTTTTTCCTTCTGGATTTGGCTTTCGACGTATTATGGCTTCTCTGACGTACACTAACGTTTAGATATCCCGTTTGAATGGGCTTCGCATGATAATATATCGTATTATATATTTTGATAACATAAAATAAGAATAGAAAAATGTTATTATTACTGATAATGCTTTTGGTTTTACTCAAATGAAACATTAATCCTTTGTTTTGAGAAGTAATGCTTTATTTGTGACGGCTTTTAAAGCAGCTTTTTAGTATCAAAATTTTTATTAAAAAAAAATAATTTTAGAAAGCAGAAAGAAAACGGACCAAATGGTCAATAAATCTATAGCTTTTGTGTAAAAAAATAGTTAATTTTGTAGGTATTGATCAATCTATACCATATTGCACGGCTTGTACTTTGCCAATCTGAGATCAAATCCACTGTATTTCTTAATCAATTTTAGTGCTAAAGGGAATTTTTTTGATTAATTTTGAATAGTCAAGACACTAAATTGGAGAAACACGATATATTTTGGGAGTAAATCAGGAGTGTCAGAATGGGTTAACGAGTCCGGTTCTTGTTTAACTGAAATTTGACGATCGATCCGGATTCACTAACGCAAAACTTGAACCTGTTTAATAAATGGGATAAAATGATCGACCTAAACGCAACACACTGACAACTCGAATGACTTGTACATGACCCGATAACACGTTTTGATTAAAAAAATTATAACTTGTTAACTACAAAATTTTGGTAAATTATCAAAAGAAAAAGGATATTATACCAACAACCAAAATAATCTGAAGGATAAAAATAAACGGGCCACTTTTGAGTCAAAATTGGATTCATGGGTCAACCCAATTATGACCCTTTTAATAAACAGGTTGGGATTTGGGCTTGAACTCAAACCATTTATTAAATGGGTCAACCCAAATCCGAATTTCTGTAAGCCGCATTTGGGTTGGGTTGGTATGTCGGGTCATTTAGTGGCACCTCTCGACAAAATTGACCATATAATCATATACATATAATTGGAGGGCTATTTTAAAGTTTACTGCTAAATCTTAACACCAATTGTACTATTTGGTCTTAAAGAGAGACAGAGAGAGAGGGCAAATTATTATGTCTGGTGTTTGGATTCGTCCAGACACCAATCTAGACACGTCACGTCACCAAAATGCACCGGGACCCAATGTATTTGAGTGACGTGGAGCGTCAGGATTGGGTGTCTGAATGTCCGGTGACCGGACGTAATAATTCGCCGAGAGAGAGATTGTGGCGGCTTTTAATATTGGTTAACATAGAGTCAAGTGTTTTTCTATAACTAAGTTAATTAAATTAAAAAAATGCACACCATCTGAAATAATGGAGAACAAATAAAAGGGTCACTGTCATAACGTCTATAAAATGTTCAACATTTTGATATAACTTGGAACATTTTCAACACAAGATTCTAATGACTGTTAGATGAGATTTTACTAATTATTTGTCAATTAAATGTGTATAATCATATTTATTTTAGCTATTTTAACAATTTTACGCACTAATTTCAAAGTTTTTTACTATGCAGGACTTCACGAATTTATGTGAGTTCACACAACTCTCCTTGGCCTATTGGTTGAGAGCTAAGTCTTCCAACTAAGAGGTCTAAGGTTCGAGTCTTTGTGTATGCGTTGTGTGTGTGAGTTTGCCTTAAATGGCCTAAATGTCCCAAAAAAAAAAAAAAAAAATTATGTGAGTTCTACTTGAAGGAGCAATTTAATGTGCTATGTCGTGTAAATGCATTGAATCTTATCTATGCTAACTTGTTAGAGGATGTCCAAATATCCTAATAATTTTGCTCCTGATGCTCAAATGATTGATTATGATAATGATAATAGATAATAATTATCATTATTATGATGCTATCGTTATTGATTAATTACCATTCTAATTAATTATAATCATAAATAATGTTAGTCATAGTAAAAATTAGCTAGTGATTATTATAAGTAATTATAACTGATATTAATTAATAATAACCTAGACCTGTCAATATTTGATCCGACCCGAAAACCCGATCCGAACCCGACCCGAAATTTTCGGGTTTGGGTTGACCCGAATCCGAAGCGGGTCGGGTTCGGGTTCGAAAAACCGACTCGTTTGCAAAAACGGGTCGGGTTCGGGTTGACCCGGCGGGTTGCCGGGTCAACCCGAAAACCCGTTTATTTAAAAAAAAAAAATTGAAATTTTGGATTTTCGTATCCCGCCCGCTGCCCCCGCCAACTGCCCGCCTGCCCCGTGCCCCGGCTGCCCGGCTGCCCCGCATCATTGCTCAAGTCTACCCGGCTGCTCTGCACTGCCCCACTGGCCTCTGCGGCACTGCCAGTGCCCGCATCAAGCCCCACGCCACGCGTGACTGGCGTGAGCGTGACATCGCGTCTCAGCCGTCGCTTGAGCTGTGAGCGTGAGTCCGTGACGAACCCCGTTCGCCCGCGTCACTGTGACGGTGACATTGCCTGAGCCGTGAGCGACTGAGCGTGAGCCGTGAGCTCACGTCCGTGACCGCCGTTAGCCCGCGTCGCTGCATCGCCGGCACTGTCGCCGCTGCACCGCTGCCGCCGCCGTTGGACCGCCACTGCTGCACCGTGCGGGAACTCGAAAAATCAAATTTAAGCGGGTCGGGTCGGGTTGACCCGAACCCGAAGCGGGTCGGGTGCGGGTTTGGAAAATCGACCCGTTTGTGAAAACGGGTCGGGTTGACCCGAACCCGAATAGTCCCGGGTCAATTTCGGGTTGACCCGAACCCGACCCGTGACCCGAAATTGACAGGTCTATAATAACCAATTGTTAGTTATTATAACTAATAATAATCATAGTTATTAATAATTGTAATAGAAACTAATTACTATAATTTATCATAATAATAACAGAGCTCAAGAGATCATAGAGAAATTTTCACCTGATTAATTGGAAACAGGGGAGGTCAGGTAGAGTAGTTGAATCGTGTAGAGGAGGTCGGCTATGCAGGCTAGGACAGGTGGAAGCTTCGGGTTTTGAAGCTGGATGAGGCGGTGGGCGAATGGTAGAGGGTCGGTCAGTAGGGTTGAAGGTTCGCAGGAGGAGATCCGGGTCTGCTATAACAGAGACCTGGGCCAGAGGGTTGAGGCTCTCTGGATCGGCACAGGCACAAAAGCTTCGACAACTGATTTTGACGGGAAACAGAGTGAGAGGTCGGCGGGAGATAAGTCGTGTGGAAGCCTTAGTTTGGGAGGTCCTCGGAGCAGGTTGGTGTCAGGAAAGTATCGCTAGTGTAGGGAATAAGAAGACGTGGATGGGGGAGCCGGGACAGGCGTCGGGGTTGGTGTTGGGGAAAGAAATGAAGAAGACGAAGAGGCTTGAATTCGGCTGGAGCTCGATAGTGGAATATATGGGATTTCGACAGAGGCTGTCAGGTCAAGGAGTCGAACAGGTTCGGCTTTCATGCGCGGGGAAGAGGGTTTGAGATGAAGATGCGAAGACGAAGACGAAGGCGAGAGGAGCGGGAGAGGAATTGATGAGATCTACGTGACCTGCTCTAAAGCAAACGCCTAATGCAGGGTATGCAGCGACTGTAGCATGCGATGTGTTCGGCAAAACTTCGGACAGGTAATCGTTTTATCTATTTTTTATTCCCTCTTTTGTTTGTTCTGTTCTACCACCGTGGTCGTCAACTCAGTTAGCAATGTGCGAAGCCAAAGAATATCACATAATGCAGTGGACAAAGCTATGATACCATGATAAAGCGAAGATCTGTAACTAATGAAACAGAGTAAAATCTAAAACAAACGATTGAGAAGCACAAAATCACATCTTTGTTACAGAAAAAAAAAATCCTTGCACATTAGAGAACTTATTACCATTTTGATTTTATTAACTACCTCCAAACAATGATCTAATGTACATATGCGTCTAAGTAGTGAAACAAACAAACATCTAAGACAACAAACAGTTATCACAATTCACTAAACAATTACAACACAGCTTAACCGAACAAAAGTAGTAAAAATAGAAAGAAGCTTTAAATTGGAACAATATCCAAGCAGTCATAATCTTGCTGCCAGCACAGAAAATAGTCATCTTCTCCAACTTCCGGAAAAGCATAAGGCAAGGCTTCAATCTGCTCCATCGCCGCTTCCTCCTGAGCCTGCAAATAGCACTGTTGCGCTGCTTCGATAAGTACAGATTGTTGCTTTGCTAAAATCTCTTCATACTGTTTCAAGTCATCAACTCCCATCGAATGCAAGTCAATATCCCACCAAAAAGATTCTCCAGTTGGTTGATCTTGGTTCGATGGATTTGGAACAACATTTAGAAAGTGGTTAAGGACGTGGTCGACTGAAGGTTGGCCGAAGAAGTAAGGCTTGCCGGCGGGAGAGAAAACGACGACAGCGACTTCAACGCCACAAAGAGTGGAAAGCTCACTGGCCTTTTTAAACAGACCTTGACGTCGCTTTGAGAAGCAGACTTGTCGTTTCTGTTCTTCTTCTATGCGCTTTATTTCTATCTTCCGGCGGCCTTTGCCTTTTTTCTTTTTTATCTCCGCCGGATCCATCAGCTTTGTAGATCGTGAAGAGTCACCGGAGAAGTTCGGACTTTGAGGCAACGAGGAGACGTAAGTTCAGAGAGAGACAGAGAGAGACAGAGAGAGGGCAGGGGAGACTAGAAGTTTAGTGGAATGACGAGTGATGCAGAGGAACAGAACAGAGACTATTTATAAGTTTAGGAAATGTTATTCAAACGTTAATAAAAGAAAGATTTGAATTAGCGTAGAAGATTTTTAACCGTTATTAGAGAATATTTCAAAATTATTTGAAATTATAGGATATTTTGTAAACGTTCAATTTTTTTGAAAATGGGATTTCGAAATATGTAATAAATATAAAATTATTTAAAAAGCAAAACTATCATAATCGCAAAAATAAAATTGGCAATTTATTTTTAGAGGAGAAGATCTTCGGCATTGAAGTGGATTTTCAATATCTTAACAGATTGAATAATTTAAATATTGTATGTCATCGGAGAGTTAATCTGATCAAAATAATTAAATTTTGATATAAAATTTCAAATCTTAAAGAAAAAAATAATCATATATATAAATTATAAAATTTAAAAATTAATTTCTTGATCATCTAATTTTTATTTATAACAAATTAATAATAATATTGACAGTATTATTTGATGAGATAAATTCATCTATACAAAAATCTTAAATAAGACTCTAAATGATTTAAATAATTAGAATCATTATTACAAATTTCTCAAAGGCATTTGAGCGGCTAAATATTTTTCAAATTTTGTATGTTTTTAATCAAAATAAATGTTTTCATTATACAATTCAAACTTTATTAAAGCACGGAGACGGAGTGCTTTAAAATCCGGACCGGACCGGCCGGTCCAACCGTGAACCGATTTAAGGGCCGGTCCGGTCCAATCTGAAAACCGCTTTCACATTGAACCGGCCGGTTTTGGGTAGAACCGCCGGTTCAACCGGTGAACCGGTCCCGATTTTTTAAAACCGGCCGGTTCAGTTTTTTAAAAAATATTAGTTAAATAAATTATATAATATTAAATAAATATTAAACTTAATCATTATCAATATATATATTAATATTAAAACTCTTAAATTAAATTAAACACACTATTATTAGGGTTTGGGGTTTAAAAAATTTTAAATATTTTTTAAATAAATAATTTAACATATATTTAAAAATTTTAATTAATAATAATATATCTTTTGTTATAAAATATTTATCTTCAAATCATCATGAAGCATTTCATATGGAGTGGTGGTACCATGTGAGCTCTTAACGCAAGAGAACTCAAAATGCTATATAAACACTAGGAAGAAAGTCTTCTCAAGTGATGTGGGACTAAAGAAAAGAGTTGAAAATGAACTCATAAGTCATAACACATATAATGCATATAAAAACTATTTTTAAATAAATTTTTTAATTAAATATTTTTTATGTAAATGAAACTTATTTATTAGTTAATAATAAAAATTTATTTATTAATACTAAATAAAAATAATTTATCATTGATAATTTTATGTATTTAATTATTTATTAATTATTTAAGATATAAATTTATAAAAGAAATTTGGTATACAACATAAAAAATGTAAAATATATTTAATCATATAATATAAAATAAGAATAATTTATATTAAATTTATAAACTTATGTTATAATTAAATTTATATTAAATATGTATTTATATTAAATTATATGGTTATATATAAATTTAATTTACATTAAAATTAAATTTAAAATTCAAAAAAATATTTAAATTTAAAATTATCATTTTTTTATGAGAGTAAATTCTTATAAATATGAGTTTTATAATTTTTTTCTTTTATTTGAGATTTTAATATAATTCTTTTACTTAATTATATAAATTTTATGTTTCATAGTTTTTTTTTTTATTTAATTTTTTGTCTCAAACTTTGAATGATAACATTATTATTATGTTAATTTTATTAAATTTTAATAATATTTATTATTTATTACGTCATCCGGTTCGACTCCGGTTAGACCGGTTGAACCGGTCGAACCGTGAACCTCTCCTTCTTCCGGTTCGTTGTCCGGTCCGGTTTTCACAGCCTTTATTTATAAATATTAAAGGGCTTCCATTTAAACATTATAATTTTATTTTTCACATTAATTATATTAATAGAATTTTTATTTTATTTTGGTTTTTTAATGCTTTTTAACATCTTAAAATTTTATTAAAGTTATATTTATAAATTTGAATTTTTATTATATATATTATGGTTCAAAGTTTTCAAAAATTTTGTTTTGCACTATTCAATAACGTGGTCTAATTTTATTTATTTATTTTTAGAAGTATGTTTATAAAATTTATAGTCTCATTTACTTAAAAATATTAGTTTATTATTTTAAATAGTCCAATATTTTAATTATTTTTTAGAAAATTTTAGTTGTATTAATGGATAGTGCATGATATCTAGTAGGGTTGCAAACGAGTCGACTCGAGCTCGAGCCAGGGGGGTGTTCGGGTCGAGCATGAGCTCGAGCCAGGGGTGTTCGAGTCGAGCTTGAGCCCGAACTCGAGTTGAGCTCAAAATCCGCTCTCGACTATCTCTATGTCGAGCGTCTCGTCGAGCTCTATCCCTTGTCGTCGCATCCGTTGTAGTCCTGAGCTCCGCCGTCGAGATCCATTGTCCAGAGCTCATCTGCCATCGAGCGCTCCAACGTCTAGGAATTTGAATTTCCCTCTCCTGAGCTCTGTCGTTTTCTAAGCGGTAAGAAAGCTTTCATAAACGAAACCTTAGGACAACTTTCTTCTTGTTTTGTACTAAAAAATTACTTCAAAAAGCAATAAGAAAACATTAAGAAGCGTTCGTATTGTTTCTTAAAGCATTTTTTTGTACAGATTTTTTAATTTTTATAATAGAAAACTACCTTAAGAAGTAAAAAGAAACCAATCCAAAATGGAGCCTAAGGCTTCCTTTGAAATAGCTTTCTTTCTGCTTCTTAAAACAACTTTTTAGTATAAAATTTTTAATTTTTTGTGCTTTGAAAAGCTACATTTAGAATCAATAATAAAATCATCTCAAAGGAAGTCTAAATCCTACATCCAAATCACTTTAATAACTAACCCTTGTATGAATCAATCAAATAAAATAAAAAATTTAAAATATTAATTTAATTGCTAACACACATTAATTATAAATCACTTTAATTACCAACACAATAATTGTCCAAATAAATCTAAGCGGTCATATAGATACACTATTCGGTTGTAAGCCAACCCGATTGGTCCACGCCGATTCAGCAACCTCAAATCCCCATTCCTCTCCTCTATTCTCTTCTCCACTTTCCTCAGCTCCTCCCCAAACTCCGCAAATAGCCTCACCACCTCAACGTCATCAGTCCATTCCTCCGCCGCTCGTCGGCCAAGATATACCTCTTCCCTGGCATGCCGTGAAAGTACCTCAACGAGTGCCACACCGAGCGTGGCTGTGAACCGGTCCGGTATCGTTTCCATGAAAAATTGATCTGGGTCGTGAACTAGGTTGGCGAACTCAAGCGAGCCTTCGACAGGAATGAACCGGCGAGAGCGGGTGGGGCGGGCCGGTGGGAATCCGGCATAGGCATACTGGCCAAAGTTGACAGCGGCATGGAGGGCAGATGCGATCCAGATTAGAGTTGTGAGGGAGAGAATGAGGGCGGGAAGGGAGTCGAGGTTTGGGCGAAGTGAGCCGATCGGGAGGTCGCCATGGCCGATGAGCCGGATTTCAGACCACCAGGATCGGAGCTCGATGTCATCAACCACATCGGCGTCGGAAGCATAGAAATGGGAACAAAAGGCAGTGACCCAGGAGTTAATTGCGAACCATACGTCAAGGCCGTCGGTGGCGTAAGGGTAGTCTTCTATAAGGAGTTGTATGCCATCGCGGTGGCTAGGATTGTACACCGCCATTCCCCTGCATGGAAACAAAACTAATAAATGGGTTCGTGTTTATCCATTTAGTAAACATGTTAAATTTTTTATCCGTTTATTAAACATGTCAAGTTTGAGTTAACATGTCAACCCGTTTATGACTCGAAAGGGACCCGTTAATATATTTTTTTAATCAAAATTAATTAACGAGTCGGGTTCGGATCATTTGGATTGTGAGCAGGACGAGTTCGGGTTGGAGTTTTTGACTCGTTTATCAAACAAATTAAGTTCGAGTAAACTAGATTTGGGTCTGATAAATTTTGGGTAAGGCCCGAACTCGACCCGTTAACCCGTTTTAACATCCCTATTGTAAATCCTCCAAAAAAAAAATATAGCAGGTACCTCTTGAGAAGATCAAAGGGAAGTTGTTGGTCTTCAAATCTCCAGTCCTCATAGATGGTGGAAGACAATTCCATGGAGAATTTTGCAGGGAACATTGTCTTCTCCAATATCCCACCGGCGTTCAAAAGTTTTCTCCAAGCAAGTGGATTTATATGCATTGTATCCTAGAAATGTGGGTCAAGAAGCTTGTGAATATGATGCATTATACTCATCTGTCTTCTTGTTGCAATTATAAATGGCTCAACAACATCATGTGTGTGTAACCTATCAATAAGTAGCTTAACTTAAAGTGGAAGTTATAACATGAAAATGGTTATTTCATAAAATGATTAAAGATAGCAAGGGTTCTGTCGTTGGGGTGACCAAGCCGTTGATGCCACAGATGCTTCCTAGTTTTGTCCGACGACAGAGCGTGGTGTTGGTGAGACAATGAGTTGAACTGAATAGGATAAAGACCATTCTTACATGGCCCTTGAAGTAACACTTTGTGAGTCTTCAGATCCTTCAACACAAACCCATCGGGATTAAACGTAAAAGAGATTTCATTTTCCTTGGTTAGACGAGAAATGGAAAGAAGATTATATTATAGGGAAGGTGTCACGACCCGACCCGAGACGGATCCCGTCCCGCACCGGGCCGCGACCAGCTTAACGAACTAACCAGGATCTGGCTTTGGAATTTGCTTACTGAACTGAATCTTCCAAATATTATACAAAATAGACCATAGCTACTAAAAATATCAAATGCAGCGGAACAAATCATATATATTTTTCTTTCTTTTCCTCAAAACAATCATCTACAAATACAGTACATGGCTGACAGAAAAATAAAGCAGAAAGAGCCATAACTGTACAAAAATAAAAAAGTACAAAAGTACCTATCACAGATCAGACTCTGAACTCTAGTCCAAGACCTCCTTCCCTTTCCCAGAACCTGGAAATCACCAGAAAGCAAGAGTGAGCTCAACAGCTCAGCAAAGCAACAAACCTCCAATCAAAATTCTCAGAATCTCAAAACCAACACATCAGACAAATCCGTACAGAAATCAGAAGTTCAGATCATATCGGAACAGAACAGAATCGTATCAGAATCATATCATACAGATCGGAATCAGATTCATATCGTACGGAAATCAGAATCAGATTTTCTTACAGAACAGATACGGAAATCAGAACCATATTAAATCAGATATCAGATATTTAATTAATAGCTAAACTAAACTAAACAGAATCACTACGGATTCTAACCCTTATGTCTCCCTTGTGCTCACGGCACCAGAAATTCTCTGAGTAATTAATAGCTAAGCTAAATGCGCTCACGGCACCAGAACAACAGAATTCATCGGATCCGGAACAGAACAGATATTTCTCCAACTTGAGCTCATCTAAGTTTTCCCCAGACACTAACTGAATCTCATAGGATCCAGGCCCCTTATAACTCCCTTTTTATAGCATATACATATAGCATATTAATTCAGAAGAAATCCGGACAAATTAGAAATCAGACAAAAATCGGGCAGCACAACGGCAGTGTACGAAATTTACACAATTTTTTTCCTGAAAATCACAATTCACCAAATTTGCACAGAATATAGATAACAATATTTCAGAACATTTATTCTACTGCCACAGCATTTAATATTCACACAGAAAAATACAGACGGAATAAAACGTCGTCAAATCAAAACGATCAGGACAAAAATATCCGAAATATATTCAAAATGTGCACACCCGGCACGTCAACAACATACAGAAAGTTACGCGGTAAAAACGAAACCAATCAAAAGATACGGACGAAAATCACTAACGGAAACAAAATCTGAACAGAAAATACCGCCAAACACGACGGTTCTGAAAATTGAGAAAGGCGGAATGTGCCTTACCTCGCGTACAGCAAATTTTTGATCAATCTCTTCGGACGAAAACAGCTCGGCGTCGCCCAAAAATCCACTTTTCCACTTTTTCCTTCGTTTTTCTCTCCTCAGCTTTTTCTCTCTCTTCAAAATATCTCATTTATATATATATCCAGACTGATCGTCCTGGACGATCGAGCTTCGTCCTGGACGATCTCAGCTTTAAATGAACTTCGTCAAGACGAGATTAATTATCGTCTAAGGACGACTTGGGCTCTGGAAAATTTTCGTCCAGACGATCCAACATTTCGTCCAGACGAACCATACAGACAGAACAGTTTTCCTTGAACAACCTGTACCGATCGTCCCGGACGATCCAACTTCGTCCTGGACGAACCTGGAGCAAAACTGATATTACAATCTCCCCAACTTCAAAAAAAATGTCGTCCTCGATATTGTCCAATCCAAACTCAGTCAGAACAAGTACGGGTACGACTGTCTCATGTCCGACTCTTTCTCCCAAGTCGCTTCCCATGCAGTACGGTGCTTCCACTGGACTTTAACCATCGGAATCTGTTTACTTCATAGCTTTCGGACGTCGTACGCCAAAATCAACTCTGGCTCTTCCTTGTACGCCAGATTCTCCTGAATCTCAACCTCATCAGCTGATACCTTCTTTCCAGAGTCAGATACCCACTTCCTCAAAGTGGATACGTGAAACACATTATGCACGTCGGGCATCGAATCAGAAAGCAACAGTCTGTAAGCAGATTTCCCAATCCTTTCTAGAATTTTAAAAGGTCCAACATACCTTGGA
This sequence comes from Dendrobium officinale, assembly GCA_019514585.1. NCBI lineage: Eukaryota > Viridiplantae > Streptophyta > Magnoliopsida > Asparagales > Orchidaceae > Dendrobium > Dendrobium officinale. The sequence continues at coordinate 47,487,840 of CM033691.1, read as the reverse complement.
CTAAGCTTGCTTACCTGACCAAATCTGCTCACACCCTTCATCGGGCTGACTTTGACATACACAAAGTCACCAACTTGAAATTCAACAAACCTGTGCTTCTGATTATAATACTTCTGCTGTCGATCCTGAGCGGCTTTCAATCTTTCTTTAATCAAACTGATCTTCTGAGCAGTTTCATCAGCAAAAGTGACACCCAAAGCCTGTCTATCTCCGACCTCAGTCAGAGTCAAAGGAGTCCGGCACTTCCGGCCATACAGAGCCTCATACGGTGTCATACCGATACTGGACTGGAAGCTATTGTTGTAAGTAAACTCAATCAAAGGGATATGATCTTCCCAGCTTCCGCCAAAGTCCAAAACACAAAGCCTCAACAGATCTTCCAGTACCTGAATAGTCCTCTCAGACTGTCCATCAGTCTGAGGATGAAAAGCTGTACTGAAATGCAGTTTAGTACCCAAGCCTTGCTGAATACCCTTCCAGAGTCTGGAAGTAAAACGTCCGTCTCGATCAGAAACAATCACTCGAGGTACACCGTGCAATCTGATAATCTCCTTAACATAAACCTGTGCCAAGCGATCTACTGAATCAGTTTATCTGATCGAAAGAAAATGGGCGGACTTCGTCAATCGATCTACAATCACCCAGATGGCATCATGTCCTTGCCGTGATCGAGGAAAACCCATCGCAAAGTCCATCGTCACCTCCTCCCACTTCCACTCAGGGATAGGCAACGACTGCAACAGTCCACCTGGTCGCTGATGCTCTGCCTTCACCAACTGACAGGCCTCGCATCTTGACACAAACTCCGCCACATCCTTCTTCATCCCAGGCCACCAGAACAAAAGCTTCATATCCGCATACATCTTACCACTGCCTGGATGAATAGTGTAGCCAGAATGATGAGATTCTGTAATCCTGTCTCAAATCCCCAAACACAGGTACCCACAACCTGTTCTTGCAGAAAATAGCACCAGAATCAGAAATTCGAAGTTCAGGAGTCTTACTAGATCCAATCTGAGAAATCAACTTCCAATAGTCAGAATCTGACTTCTGGGCTTCTTGAATCCTTGTCTCCAAAGCAGACTGAATACTCAGATGAGCCAAATCCAAGCCATTGGAGGAAATCACCTCCAACTGCAAGCGTTCCATGTCTCGAATCAGAAATTCATCAGAAGTAAGCTGAATACCTGATAATTCAGAAGACTTCCTGCTCAGAGCATCCGCTACCACATTAGCCTTCCCAGGCTGATACTGAATAGTCAGATCATAATCCTTGATCAACTCGAGCCACCTTCTCTGTCTCAGATTCAGATCCTTCTGAGTAAAAATGTACTTCAGGCTCTTATGATCAGTAAAGATCTCACATCTGACGCCATACAGGTAATGACGCCAAATCTTCAAAGTAAATACCACTGCAGCTAATTCCAGATCATGTGTCGGGTAATTCTTCTCATGTGGTTTTAACTGTCTAGAAGTATAAGCAATTACCTAACCATGCTGTATCAGGACACATCCCAGTCCTTTCAGTGAAGCATCACTGAACACCTGAAAACCTTCCGTACCTGACGGAAGTGCTAACACTGGAGCTGAAGTCAAACAGTCCTTTAATCTCTGAAAACTAGCTTCACACTCTGGTGTCCAAATAAAAGCTACTGACTTCTGCGTCAGTCTCGTCAGAGGCGTCGAAATCTGTGAAAATCCCTTCACAAATTTCCTGTAATATCCGGCCATGCCCAAGAAACTACGTACCTCAAATACCGTAGTCGGCCTCGGCCAATCAGCAACTGCCTGAATCTTCTGGGGATCAACAGAAATGCCTTCTCCGCTAATCACATGCCCCAGAAAAGAAATGCTCCTCAGCCAGAACTCACACTTGGAGAACTTGGCATACAACTGATGCCGCCTTAAAGTCTCCAACACAATGCTCAAGTGTCTGGCATGCTCATCCTCAGAAGTAGAATATACTAAAATATCGTCGATGAAGACGATCACAAATTGATCCAAATACTCCCTGAATACTCGGTTCATCAGATCCATGAAAATAGCAGGCGCGTTGGTTACCCCAAAAGGCATAACCAAGAACTCGTAGTGTCCGTACCGAGTACTGAAAGCTGTCTTCACCACATCAACTTCCTTCACCTTCACCTGATAGTATCCGGATCTCAAATCAATCTTCGAAAATACTGAAGATCCGGAAAGCTGATCAAATAAGTCATCGATTCTAGGCAAAGGATACTTGTTCTTGATCGTGACCTTGTTCAATTCTCTATAATCAATACACATACGGAGTGTCCCATCCTTCTTCTTCACAAACAGAACAGGTGCTCCCCAGGGCAAAATACTAGGACGGACAAAACCTCTGTCAACCAACTCCTGAAGCTAAACTTTCAACTCAGAAAGTTCTTTCGGTGCCATCCTGTACGGAGCTTTTGATATAGGAGCGGTACCTGGAAAAATATCGATAGAGAACTCCACATCTCTATCCGGAGGTAAACCAACCAACTCCTCAGGAAAAACATCAGCAAACTCCCGTACTACTGGGATCTCAGAGACAGAACCAACCTCCAGGTTCAGATCCCGCACCGAAGCTAAAAACACTGGACATCCTTTCTTCCACATCTTGCTTACCTCCAACACAGAAAGCAGACTGGAGAGAACACCCCGTAAGCCCTGAAATACACATCGCTCTCCAGCCATAAGCAAACTCACTTGCTTCTTCAGACAATCAATCTGAGCTTCATACTGACTCAGTCAATTCATACCAAGAATCACATCATAAGACGAAATCGGTACCAAAATCAGACTTGCTTTCCACTTCTTGCCAGAAATGTCAACCTCACACAAGCAAAACTTCCGAGCAATCAAAGGATTTCCAGCCGGTAAAATCACAGACAGAGAAATCGGTAAAACCATCGAATCCAAATGTAAAGTCTCAAAACACCGCTCGGACAGAAAAGAGTGACTGGCTCCAGAATCAAACAAAACACGACAGGGCTGATCAGAAATGTAAATCGTATATGTCACAACATCGGGGGCATCTCGAGCCTCCTGCTGACTCAAGCTGTAAACTCGGGGCTGCACTGGAGCTGGAGTTGAAGCAATAGAACTACTGGGTTCCCTCTGACTAACAGTCGGTGGTCTCCGTGGTACAGAACTAGAACCACCACCTCTACCAGCAAATCCCTTAGGACGCGGAGGAAAGTCCTCGGTCTCCCTGCTGAACCAGCAGGTCTAACAGAGCCTTCAGATCAAAACTCAGAACACTGATCAAATCCCATCTGTGGACACTCTGCAATCCGATGTCCTGGCTGACCACATCGGAAGCACAGACCAGCCATCCTGTAGCACTGGCCAAAGTGTCGTCGTCCACAGCTCTGGCACACAGGTGCCATACTAACAGAACTAGAACTCGTCGTACTAGTAGCAGTATCAGACGACCCTCCACTCCTCCTGGAGTCGCCATATCCCGAACGAGATCCAGATACAAATCTCCTCTTCCCAGAGGAACCACTGCCAGATGCCTCGCCTCCAATCCTCTTCCTACTCGCAGTCCACCGCTGCTGAGTAGCTGTCAGGTCGTTCTCTATCAGACGAGCTCGCTCCACAAGCTCAGAGAAGTCAGTGATCCGAAATGGTATCAGGGGCTGCCTCAAAGTATCTCTTAATCCCCTCAGAAATCTGTAGCACCTCTCAGCAGTAGTGCTTACCAGCTGCGGAGCATACCTGGCTAATGCAGTAAACTCAGCCTCGTACTACATCACCGTCTTACTCCCCTGAATAAGCCTCAGAAAACTCTCATGCATCTGCTGCCGTGCAGAAGGGGGAACAAACCAGTCTCGAAACATCTCAGTGAACGCTTCCCAAGTAATCAAAGAGTTCAATCTGCCCTGAAATCTGGCTGCTTGCTGGCCTTCCCACCAGTGTTCAGCCTCTCCATCCAACAGAAACACTGCTAACGGGACCTTCCTATCCACAGGACACTGCATTCCGTCGAAGTTCTTCTCCAATCTTCTCAACCACTCCTCAGCTGCTCTGGGCTCAACAGCGCCCTCAAATCTCGGAGGTTTCAACATCAAAAACAACTGCAGATGTCTATCAATATCCTCAGATCGGACGGTAGAAGCTCTGCTCTGAGTCTCGCTCATCATCTGAGCAACAAGCGTAGCAAACTGAGACAATGTATCAGCACCGACCACTGGGACTGTACTCCCCACTGGTGCTGCCTGACTGGCACTTTGCCCGTCTGTCATGTCTGGGTCTGGCTGATCCATACAGAAAAATTCAAAAAATCTAAAAAACTATCACAAAAACAACACAATGAAAAGCCAAACAAACCAAAACTACCCCCCAGACAGACTCACTACAGATCACTTCCTATAGCTCTGTCTTACAATCCAACCAAATTCCAAAACCAATGCTCTGATACCACCAAAGCTTGTCACGACCCGACCCGAGACGGATCCCGCCCCCCACCGGGCCGCGACCAGCTTAACGAACTAACCAGGATCTGGCTTTGGAATTTGCTTACTGAACTGAATCTTCCAAATATTATACAAAACAGACCATAGCTACTAAAAATATCAAATGCAGCGGAACAAATCATCTATATTTTTCTTTCTTTTCCTCAAAATAATCATCTACAAATACAGTACATGGCTGATAGAAAAATAAAGCAGAAAGAGCCATGTCTGTACAAAAATAAAAAAGTACAAAAGTACCTATCACAGATCAGACTCTGAACTCTAGTCCAAGACCTCCTTCCCTTTCCCAAAACCTGGAAACCACCAGAAAGCAAAAGTGAGCTCAACAGCTCAGCAAAGCAACAAACCTCCAATCAAAATTCTGAGAATCTCAAAACCAACACATCAGACAAATCCGTACAGAAATCAGAAGTTCAGATCATATCGGAACAGAACAGAATCGTATCAGAATCATATCAGAATCATATCATACAGATCGGAATCAGATTCATATCGTACGAAAATCAGAATCAGATTTTCTTACAGAACAGATACGGAAATCAGAACCATATCAAATCAGATATCATATATTTAATTAATAGCTAAACTAAACTAAACAGAATCACTACGGATTCTGACCCTTATGTCTCCCTTGTGCTCACGGCACCAGAAATTCTCTGAGTAATTAATAGCTAAGCTAAATGTGCTCACGGCACCAGAACAACAGAATTCATCGGATCCAGAACAGAACATATATTTCTCCAACTTGAGCTCATCTAAGTTTTCCCCAGACACTAACTGAATCTCATAGGATCCAGGCCCCTTATAACTCCCTTTTTATAGCATATACATATAGCATATTACTTCAGAAGAAATCTGGACAAATTAGAAATCAGACAAAAATCGGGCAGCACAACGGCAGTATACGAAATTTACACAATTTTTTTTCCTAAAAATCACAATTCACCAAATTTGCACAGAATATAGATAACAACATTTCAGAACATTTATTCTACTGCCACAGCATTTAATATTCACACAGAAAAATACAGACGGAATAAAACGTCGTCAAATCAAAACGATCCGGACAAAAATCTCCGAAATATATTCAAAATGTGCACACCCGGCACGTCAACAACATACAGAAAGTTACGCGGTAAAAACGAAACCAATCAAAAGATACGGACGAAAATCACTAACGGAAACAAAATCCGAACAGAAAATACCGCCAAACACGACGGTTCTGAAAATTGAGAAAGGCGGAATGTGCCTTACCTCGCGTACATCAAATTCCTGATCAATCTCTTCGGACGAAAACAGCTCGGCGTCGCCCAAAAATCCACTTTTCCACTTTTTCCTTCGTTTTTCTCTCTCCTCAGCTTTTTCTCTCTCTTCAAAATATCTCATTTCTATATATATATCCAGACTGATCGTCCTGGACGATCGAGCTTCGTCCTGGACGATCTCAGCTTTAAATGAACTTCGTCAAGACGAGATTAATTATCGTCTAAGGACGACGTGGGCTCTGGAAAATTTTCGTCCAGACGATCCAACATTTCGTCCAGACGAACCATACAGACAGAACAGTTTTCCTTGAACAACCTGTACCGATCGTCCCGGACGATCCAACTTCGTCCTGGACGAACCTGGAGCAAAACTGATATTACAGAAGGGGTTTGAAATATTTGCAGTAAATTTAACTTACGAGCAGGAGTCGGTAGAATGCCAGGGCCAGAGTTGGCGATGCGCACCGATCGGCCATCACCAACAGTAATTCCATCAGAACCTTGATAAGGATCAAACAGAGAGATGTTGTCGATGGAGTTCGTGAGATGAGAGGTGGCTCCCGAGTCAAGATACCAGTTCGTATACGAGCTGTCTGCATTGGCTGCCAGAGCAGTGTTTTGCGAGGAAGTATTGGGAGGGGTATAGTTCGAGTCTAAGCGGTACCAGCAACGGTGGGTCGGGTGGCCTTTCTTGGAGCATATTTGACAAATAATGGTTGATTTGGAGGGATTTCTGGTGGAGTTGTTGAGACTGTATGAAGTGCGGCCACGAGAGCGTTTGTCGCGACCCCGATTGGCAAGTAAAGCAGTATTGGGGTCGGTGGAGACAGACGTGCGAGCAAGATCAGACGCTATATTAATTTCTTCATTGAGTAAGAGAGCGTAGAGTTGATCAAGAGAAATGGGATTGAGCATCATGCGGATAGCGGTTTTAAACGACTGATAGGTCGGGGGAAGCCTATTTAGAATATAAAGAATCACGTCTTCTGTGTCAACGGCCGAACTAGAGGAAGCTATTTGATCCACTAGGTTACGGATTTCGGAAATATATTGGGTAATCGATTGATTCTTGAGTTAAATGTTATGAAGGGAATTTTTAAGTTGGATTACTTTAGATCTATTCGTGTATTGGAACCTAGTTTATAGGGTAGACCAGATTTGAGCTGTGGATTCCAGGTGAACAACATAGGGAAGAATGGAAGGGGAGATGGTGGAACATATAGCAGCAGAAAGGTTTTGATCTGTGAGGATTTCTTGATTTGCGGAAAATTGATAGGAGGAAATACCTTCGGAGTGGAGAGAACCAGGAGAGGTAACCAAGAAAGAAGAGTCAAGATATTTGTCAAACCGGTTGGCTTTGAGAGTCTTGAGGATTTGCGCACGCCATGTGGGATAGTTGTCGGCGACGAGCGGAGCGGGGACGATGGTCTTTAGGTTCGAAACAACAAACTTGAGGGCGGAGGAGATGACCAGATCTTCCTGAGTTTCCTTCTTCAGGTTGTTCGGCAGGGTTCGACGTAGCTGATGTCAACATGGCTTCAAGATCGGTGTACCGAGCTATCTGATACCATGAAGAAACGGGAAACAAGAACAGGGAGATACAGACAGCAGAGAAAGAAGACTTGAAAGATAATGAGGCTTCTATGTTTACCCAAAAAAAAAAGGCTTCAATTACTTTATTCACCGAACAAATTACATATACATAGAGATATAGAGTAGTAGGCTTTAATACATAGTAGCCTATGGGAGAAAGCCACGTCAGAATATGAAATATTAATACAAGAATTATTTCTCTTTATGTTCTAATAATCATGATAAAGTGAAGATCTGTAACTAATGAAACAGAGTAAAAACTAAAACAAAAGATTGAGAAGCACAAAATCAAATCTTTGTTACAGAAATTTAATTCCTCTTGTTTAGTTCTCTAGAACAGTAATCACTATATGTAAGTAGTGAGTAGCAGATATCAGTTACAATCTAATGGCTAATAGAAATGATCAGTCATCCAACGGCTGTTGACGAGATCAATGGATGTGAGATAGGTGTCAGAGCTCTGGCATCTCATCCTATGAAGGCTAATAAAGGCATAGGTGAAAAACATGCTTATGTGAACATAGCCAGAACTAGAATTTCTGATGGTATTTCAAGGTAAGACTTAACTGTTTGAAACTTTGATGTAGCTATTGCATTTTCTTGTTGCTTTAATATTTCTTAGCTGACTATTTAAACTTTGTATTGCTTCTTATGTATAGAATAATGTTGTACACTAAAAAAAAAATCCTCGCACATAAATGAACTTATTTCTGTTTTGATTCTATTAACTATCTCCAAACAAATATCTATTGTACACATGCATATAAGTTGTGAAACAAACAAATATCTAAGATAACAAACACTTATCACAATTCAGTAAACAATTACTACACAGCTTAACCGGCCACAATTCTGAATGTGGTCGATGGACTAGGGGAAGTTTGACAGTGATCGACGGACTAGCGGAAATCCGTCAATGGTTTAGCGGACTGGCGGAAGTCCGACGATGGTCGACGGATTGACGGAAGTCCGCCGGTGGTCGACACACTAGTTGAAGTCCGTTGGTGGTTGGGCGGACTGGCGGAAGTCCGACGGTGGTCGGCGGACTCTCGGAAGTCCGGCGATGGTCAGGAAGAACTCCAACGGTGGCCAGCGGACGGACGGAAGTCCAACGGTGTTCGGCAGATTGGCGGATGTCCGTCAATTGCTACTGGAAAGAACTACGGATGTAGTTGACGAACTGGCGGAAGTCCAACGGTGGTCGATGGATTAACGGAAGTCTGACGGTGGTAAATGGACTGGCGGAAGTCCGTTGGTGGTTGGGCGGACTGGCGGAAGTCCGTCGGTGGTCGACGAGTCGGGAAGGAGCGGGTGGTTCTCAAAGCTCGTTGATTATGCGGCTCGGGTTATTGTCAGGAGCGTCTGTGGCCTCTTCTCCTCCGTCTTCAGCAAGGGCCTTCCCGCTACTCCAGGTTGCTTTTGCTTCCGATTTGAGTTTTCTTTCAACATTTGTACGTTTTTTTTAATGAGGTTAGGATTTGGGATTTTTAACAACCGTCCTTTTTGTGCAGAGGAAAATACTACAACGATGGAAGAGGTTCCTGAAGTAATCAAATTTAATAGCAAATTTGATTCAAAATTTCAAATCTAAAATTAAATTTAAAATTTTAACAATTGATATTAATTATGATCATACAAACTTCATTATTCACGAATTTAAAATCCAAACGATAATATTTAATAAGACAAACTTAATGATACATAAATGTTTTGATCTGAATTTAAATGAACTTACCTATTTCAAATCATAAATCAATAACTTTATGAGGTCATTTTAGGATGAACAAAGTTCTTTAAATAACAAAATAAGAGACTTGTGTGAACAAAGTTCTTTAAATGTTTTGATAGCACTAATTAGTATTTTATATGCATGAAATTATTATTATAATGAAGTTTTGTACTCGGTGTTCTTTAAATAATAAAAGTATGACTACATTACAAAAAAAAAACAAAAATTTAAAGCAGAGAATTGGAATCTTGAAGCCATGCTCATTATTACAGAACTTATTTCCGTTTGGATTTTATTAACTATCTCCGAACAATGATCTAATGTACATATGCATCTAAGTAGTGAAACAAACAAACATCTAAGACAACAAACAGTTATCACAATTCACTAAATAATTACAACACAGCTTAACCGAACAAAAGTAGGAAAAATAGAAAGAAGCTTTAAATTGGAACAATATCCAAGCAGTCATAATCTTGCTGCCAGCACAGAAAATAGTCATCTTCTCCAACTTCCGGATAAGCATAAGGCAAGGCTTCAATCTGCTCCATCGCCGCTCCCTCCGGAGCCTGCAAATAGCACTGTTGCGCTGCTTCGGTAACTACAGATTGTTGCTTTGCTAAAATCTCTTCATATTGTTTCAACTCATCAACTCCCATCGAATGCAAGTCAATATCCCACCAAAAAGATTCTCCAGTTGGTTGATCTTGGTTCGATGGATTTGGAACAACATTTAGAAAGTGGTTAAGGACGTGGTCGACTGAAGGTTGGCCGAAGAAGTAAGGCTTGCCGGCGGGAGAGAAAACGACGACAGCGACTTCAACGCCACAAAGAGTGGAAAGCTCACTGGCCTTTTTAAACAGACCTTGACGTCGCTTTGAGAAGCAGACTTGTCGTTTCTGTTCTTCTTCTATGCGCTTTATTTCTATCTTCCGGCGGCCTTTGCCTTTTTTCTTTTTTATCTCCGCCGGATCCATCAGCTTTGTAGATCGTGAAGAGTCACCGGAGAAGTTCGGACTTTGAGGCAACGAGGAGACGTAAGTTCAGAGAGAGAGAGAGAGAGAGAGAGAGAGAGAGGGGGGGCAGGGGAGACTAGAAGTTTAGTGGAATGACGAGTGATGCAGAGGAACGGAACAGAGATATTATTTATAAGCTTAGGAAATGTTTCTCAGGCGTTAATAAAAGAAAGATTTGAATTTTCGGAGAAGATCTTTAACCGTTATTTGAGAATATTTCAAAATTATTTAAAATGATAGGATATTTTGTAAACGTTCAAATTTTTGAAATTGGGATTTCGAAATATGTAAGAAAAATAAAATTCTTTAAAAAGAAAAACTATCATAATCGCTAAAATAAAATCGGCAAATTATTTTTACAGGAGAAGATCATCGGCATTGAAGTGGATTTTCAATATCTTAACAGATTGAATAATTTAAATATTGTATGTCATCGGAGAGTTAATCTGATCAAAATAATTAAATTTTGATATAAAATTTCAAATCTTAAAGAAAAAAATAATCATATATATAAATTATAAAATTTAAAAATTAATTTCTTGATCATCTAATTTTTATTTATAACAAATTAATAATAATATTGACAGTATTATTTGATGAGATAAATTCATCTATACAAAAATCTTTAATAAGACTCTAAATGATTTAAATAATTAGAATCATTATTACAAATTTCTCAAAGGCATTTGAGCGGCTAAATATTTTTCAAATTTTGTATGTTTTTAATCAAAATAAATGTTTTCATTATACAATTCAGACTTTATTAAAGCACGGAAACCTTCAAAATATATCATATGATAAAGGGCTTCCATTTAAACATTATAATTTTGTTTTATTTTGGTTTTTTAATGCTTTTTAACATCTTAAAATTTTATTAAAGTTATATTTATAAATTTGAATTTTTATTACATATATTATGGTTCAAAGTTTTCAAAAATTTTGTTTTGCACTATTCAATAACGTGGTCTAATTTTATTTTTTTATTTTTTAATTTTTATAATAGAAAACTACCTCAAGAAGTTAAAAGAAAACATTCCAAAATGGAGCCTAAAGCTTCGTTTGGAATAGCTTTCTTTCTGCTTCTTTAAACAACTTTTTAGTATAAAATTTTTAATTTTTTGTGCTATGAAATTGATTAAAAATTTTGTGCTAAAAAGCTACATTTAGAATCAATAATAAAATCATCTCAAAGGAAGTCTAAATCTCACATCCAAATCACTTTAATAACTAACCCTTGTATGAATCAATCAAATAAAATAAAAAAATTTAAATATTAATTTAATTGCTAACACACATAAATTATAAATCACTTTAATTACCAACACAATAATTGTCCAAATAAATATAAGCGGTCATATAGATACACTATTCGGTATCCCCTTACCAGTAATCCCATTCTCCTTTGAACCATCATTGCCTATATCCGGATACATTAAAGTGTAAGCCAACCCGATTGGTCCACGCCGGTTCAGCAACCTCAAATCCCCATTCCTCTCCTCTATTCTCTTCTCCACCTTCCTTAGCTCCTCCCCAAACTCCGCAAATAGCCTCACCACCTCAACGTCATCAGTCCATTCCTCCGCCGCTCGTCGGCCAAGATATACCTCTTCCCTGGCATGCCGTGAAAGTACCTCAACGAGTGCCACGCCGAGCGTGGCTGTGAACCGGTCCGGTATCGTTTCCATGAAAAATTGATCTGGGTCGTGAACTAGGTTGGCGAACTCGAGCGAGCCTTCGACAGGAATGAACCGGCGCGAGCGGGTGGGGCGGGCCGGTGGGAATCCGGCATAGGCATACTGGCCAAAGTTGACAGCGGCATGGAGGGCAGAAGCGATCCATATGAGAGTTGTCAGAGAGAGAATGAGGGCAGGAAGAGAGTCGAGGTTTGAGCGAAGTGAGCCGATCGGGAGGTCTCCATGGCCGATGAGCCGAATTTCAGACCACCAGGATCGGAGCTCGAAGTCATCAACCACATCAGCATCGGAAGCATAGAAATGGGAACAAAAGGCAGTGACCCAGGAGTTAATTGCGAACCAAACGTCAAGGCCATCAGTGGCGTAAGGGTAGTCTTCTATAAGGAGTTGTATGCCAGCGCGGTGGCTAGGGTTGTATACTGCCATTCCCCTGCACGAAAACAAAACTAATAAACAGGTGACCCATTTAATAAATGGGTTATGTTTAATTAAATATCCTAAAGTTTGTAGTTAATACATTATAATTTTTTTTAAACTAAAATCGGTTAATTAGTCGGATTCGGATCATTCATATTACAAGTGGGTCGAGTTCAGGTTGGAGTTTTTGACTCGTTTATCAAATAGATCAAGTTCAAGTTAACTAGATTTGGGTCGGATAAATTTTGGGTTAGACCCGAACTCGATTCATTAACCCGTTTTGACATCCCTATTATAAATCCCCCAATTAAAAAAAAATTAGAATCTCAAAACTTAGAAAATTACAGGTACCTCTTGAGAAGATCAAAGGGAAGTTGTTGGTCTTCAAATCTCCAGTCCTCATAGATGGTGGAAGACAATTCCATGGAGAATTTTGCAGGGAACATTGTCTTCTCCAATATCCCACCGGCGTTCAAAAGTATGCTCCAAGCAAGTGAATTTATATGCATTGTATCCTAGAAATGTGGGTCAAGAAGCTTATGAATATGATGCATTATACTCAGCTGTCTTCTTGTTGCAATTATAAATGGCTCAACAACATCATGTGTGTGTAACCTATCAATAAGTAGCTTAACTTAAAGTGGAAGTTATAACATGAAAATGGTTATTTCATAAAATGATTAAAGATAGCAAGGGTTCTGTCGTTGGGGTGACCAAGCCGTTGATGCCACAGATGCTTCCTAGTTTTGTCCGACGACAGAGCGTGGTGTTGGTGAGACAATGAGTTGAACTGAATAGGATAAAGACCATTCTTAAATGGCCCTTGAAGTAACACTTTGTGAGTCTTCAGATCCTTCAACACAAACCCATCGGGATTAAACGTAATAGAGATTTCATTTTCCTTGGTTAGACGAGAAATGGAAAGAAGATTATATTATAGGGAAGGTGTCACGACCCGACCCGAGACGGATCCCGCCCCGCACCAAGCCGCGACCAGCTTAACGAACTAACCATGATCTGGCTTTGGAATTTGCTTACTGAACTGAATCTTCCAAATATTATACAAAACACACCAGAGCTACTAAAAATATCAAATGTAGCGGAACAAATCATCTATATTTTTCTTTCTTTTCCTCAAAACAATCATCTACAAATACAGTACATGGCTGATAGAAAAATAAAGCAGAAAGAGCCATGACTGTACAAAAATAAAAAAGTACAAAAGTACCTATCACAGATCAGACTCTGAACTCTAGTCCAAGACCTCCTTCCCTTTCCCAGAACTTGGAAACCACCAGAAAGCAAGAGTGAGCTCAACAGCTCAGCAAAGCAACAAACCTCCAATCAAAATTCTCAGAATCTCAAAACCAACACATCAGACAAATTCGTACAGAAATCAGAAGTTCAGATCATATCGGAACAGAACAGAATCGTATCAAAATCATATCAGAATCATATCATACAGATCGGAATCAGATTCATATCGTACGGAAATCAGAATCAGATTTTCTTATAGAACAGATACGGAAATCAGAACCATATCAAATCAGATATCAGATATTTAATTAATAGCTAAACTAAACTAAACAGAATCACTACGGATTCTGACCCTTATGTCTCCCTTGTGCTCACGGCACCAGAAATTCTCTGAGTAATTAATAGCTAAGCTAAATGTGCTCACGGCACCAGAACAACAGAATTCATCGGATCCGGAATAGAACAGATATTTCTCCAACTTGAGCTCATCTAAGTTTTCCCCAGACACTAACTGAATCTCATAGGATCCAGACCCCTTATAACTCCATTTTTATAGCATATACATATAGCATATTAATTCAGAAGAAATCCGGACAAATTAGAAATCAGATAAAAATCGGGCAGCACAACGGAAGTGTACGAAATTTACACAATTTTTTTCCTGAAAATCACAATTCACCAAATTTGCACAGAATATAGATAACAATATTTCAGAACATTTATTCTACTGTCACAGCATTTAATATTCACACAGAAAAATACAGACGGAATAAAACGTCGTCAAATAAAAACGATCCGGACAAAAATCTCCGAAATATATTCAAAATGTGCACACCCGGCACGTCAACAACATACAGAAAGTTACGCAGTAAAAACGAAACCAATCAAAAGATACGGACGAAAATCACTAACGGAAACAAAATAATAACAGAAAATACCGCCAAACACGACGGTTCTGAAAATTGAGAAAGGCGGAATGTGCCTTACCTCGCGTACAACAAATTCCTGATCAATCTCTTCGGACGAAAACAGCTCGGCGTCGCCCAAAAATCCACTTTTCTACTTTTTTCTTCGTTTTTCTCTCCTCAGCCTTTTCTCTCTCTTCAAAATATCTCATTTCTATATATATCCAGACTGATCGTCCTGGACGATCGAGCTTCGTCCTGGACGATCTCAGCTTTAAATGAACTTCGTCAAGACGAGATTAATTATCGTCTAAGGACGACTTGGGCTCTGGAAAATTTTTGTCCAGACGATCCAACATTTCGTCCAGATGAACCATACAGACAGAACAATTTTCCTTGAACAACCTGTACCGATCGTCCCGGACGATCCAACTTCGTCCTGGACGAACCTGGAGCAAAACTGATATTACAATCTCCCCAACTTCAAAAAAAATGTCGTCCTCGATATTGTCCAATCCAAACTCAATCAGAACAAGTACGGGTACGACTGTCTCATGTCCGACTCTTTCTCCCAAGTCGCTTCCCGTGCAGTACGGTGCTTCCACTGGACTTTAACCATCGAAATCTGTTTACTTCGTAGCTTTCGGACGTCGTACGCCAAAATCAACTCTGGCTCTTCCTTGTACGCCAGATTCTCCTGAATCTCAACCTCATCAGCTGATACCTTCTTTCCAGAGTCAGATACCCACTTCTTCAAAGTGGATACGTGAAACACATTATGCACGTCGGGCATCGAATCAGAAAGCAACAGTCTGTAAGCAGATTTCCCAATCCTTTCTAGAATTTCAAAAGGTCCAACATACCTTGGACTAAGCTTGCTTACCTGACCAAATCTGCTCACACCCTTCATCGGGCTGACTTTGACATACACAAAGTCACCAACTTGAAATTCAACAAACCTGTGCTTCTGATTATAATAATTCTGCTGTCGATCCTGAGCGGCTTTCAATCTTTCTTTAATCAAACTGATTGTAATATCAAAAAATCTGCTCCAGGATTGTCCAGGACGATCTGGATCGTCCTGGGACGATCAGTTGTAAATCTGCTCCAGAATTTGCCCAGTTTTGCTCCAGGTGATTTTCTGTACATATCGTCCAGGCCGATCGGCACTGTAGAAAATATCGGCCTGAGAATAGTTCTGGGAATAGTCCAGGACGGTCGGGACAATCGATTTTTGGTCTGATCGTCCCGGGACGATCTGGCGATCGGCCGGGCCGATCTGAAGATTATAAAGCTGATTTCAGTCGTTTTGAAGAGAGAGAAAATCAAAATTAAAATAAAAATTTCTTTGAGGAGAGAGAAACTCGAGGACTTTTGGAGAAAAGTTGATTTTCGGACGACGCGGAGCCGTTTTCGTCCGAGGAGACTGTTCAGAATATTGCTGTACGCAAGGTAAGGCACATTCCGCCTTTCTCAATTTTCAGAACCGTCGAGTTTGGCGGTATTTTCTGTCCGGATTTCGTTTCCGTTACTGTTTTTCGTCTGTATCTTTTGATCGGTTCAGTTTTTACCGCGTAACTTTCTGTATATTGTTGACGTGCCGAGTGTGCACATTCTGGTTATTTTCTGAAGATTTTTGTCCGGGTATTTTTGATTCGGCGGAGTTTTTCGTAGACTATATTTTTCTGTGAAATTGTAAATTCTCTGTGCAGTAGAATAAATGTTCTGGAATGTGATTATCTATATTCTGTGCGAATTTGATAAATTTTCTTTGCAGGAAATTTTGTGTAAATTCTGTCTACTACTGTTGTGCTGCCCGATTTTTGTCTGATTTCGGATTTGCCCGGATTTCTTCTGAATTGAAATGCTATTTGTATGTGCTATAAAAAGGGAGCTATAAGGGGTCTGAATCCTATGAGATTCAGTTAGTATCTGGGAAATCTGAAATGAGCTCAATCTAAAATCTGATATCTGTTCTGTTCCGGATCCGATGAATTCTGTTCTGGTGCTATAAGCACATTTGTTCTGGTGCCGTGAGCACAAAGGGAGGCATAAGGGGCCTGGATCCTATGAGATTCAGTCAGTGTCTGGGAAGGGAGGCATAAGGGGCCGGAATTCGTAGAGATTCCGTCAGTGTCAGGGCATTTAGCTATGAATTAAATATTTGATATCTGATATCTGATTTGATCTGATTCTGATTTCCGTATCTGTTCTGTAAGATTCTGTTATATCTGATCTGTTCTGTTTCTGATTTCTGATCTGTGTAATTTGATATCTGTTCCGTTTAGTTCTGATTTGATATGATCTGAATTTCTGAGTTCTGTACGACTCTGATTCTGGTTTGATATATGTCCGTATAAGTTCTGATTTGATTCTATTCCGATTTCTGATCTGATTTCTGTCTGATGAGTTTGGTTTTGAATTCTGAGAGTTTTGATTGGTGGTTTGTTGCTTTGCTGAGCTGTTGAGCTCACTCTTGTTTTCTGGTGGTTTTCAGGTTCTGGGAAAGGGAAGGAAGTCCAGGAGTAGATTTCTGAGTTCTGATCCGTATAGGTATTGTTTGTACCTTTTGATTTTTGTACAGTCATGGCTTTTCTGTTCTGTCTTTCTTTCTATTTAAAAGCCATGTACTGTATCTGTAGATGATTGTTTTGAGAAAAAAGAAAAGATAGATATTTTGTTCCGCTGTGATTGATGATAAATAGTAACTCTGTGTTTGTGTGTCTGTTGAGTTGATTAATTTGGAAGATTCAGTTCAGAAACCAATTCCAAAGCCAGATCCTGGATAAGAAGGTTTTGTCGCGATCCGGCTCGGGCGGGATCCGTCCCCGTCGGGTCTGGTCGTAACAAACTTTAGTGGTATCAGAGCACTGGTTTTGGAAACTGGTTGGATTGTAAGACAGAGCTATAGGAAGTGATCAGTGAGTCTGTCTGGGGGTAGTTTTGGGTCGTTTGGCTTTTTATTGTGTTGTTTTTGTGTTGTTTTTGTGATAGTTTTTCGGATTTTCTGTATTTTTCTGTTTGGATCAGCCAGACCCAGACATGACAGACGGGCAGAGTGCCAGTCAGGCAGCACCAGTGGGGAGTACAGCCCCAGTGGCCGGTGCTGATACCCTTTCACAGTTTGCTACGCTTGTTGCTCAGATGATGAGCGAGACTCAGAGCAGAGCTTCTACTGTCAGATCTGAGGATATTGATAGACATCTGCAGTTATTTTTGAGGTTGAAACCTCCGAGATTTGAGGGCGCTGTTGAGCCCAGAGCAGCCGAGGAGTGGCTGAACAGATTGGAAAAGACCTTCGACGGAATGCAGTGTCCGTCAGACAGGAAGGTTCCGTTGGCTGTTTTTCTGTTGGATGGAGAGGCTGAGCACTGGTGGGAAGGCCAGCAGGCAGCCAGATTTCAGGGTAGGCTGAACTCTTTGATCACTTGGGAAGAGTTCACTGAGGTGTTCCGAGATTGGTTTGTTCCCCCTTCTGCACGACAACAGATGCAGGAGAGTTTTCTGAGACTGGTTCAGGGGAGCAAGACGGTGATGCAGTACGAGGCTGAGTTTACTGCATTAGCCAGGTACGCTCCGCAGTTGGTTAGCACTTATGCTGAGAGGTGCTACAGATTTCTGAGGGGCTTACGAGACACTTTGAGGCAGCCTCTGATACCATTCAGGATTACTGATTTCTCTGAGCTTGTGGAGCGAGCTCGTCTGATTGAGAATGACATGACGACTACTCAGCAGCGGTGGACTGCGAGTAGGAAGAGATTGGGAGGTGAGACTTCTGGCAGTGGTTCCTCTAGGAAGAGGAGATTTGTATCTGGATTTGGTTCGGGATATGGTGACTCCAGGAGGAGTGGAGGGTCGTCTGGTAATGCTACCAGTACGATGAGTTCTGGTTTTGTTAGCATGGCACCTGTGTGCCAGAGTTGTAGACGGCGACACCATGGCCAGTGCTACAGGATGGCTGTTCTGTGTTTCAGATGTGGTCAGCCGGAACATAGGATTGCAGAGTGTCCAAAGACTGGATTGGATCGGCGTTCTGAGTACCGATCTGAGGGCTTTGTCAGACCTGTCAGTTCAGCAGGAAGACCGAGGACTGTTCCTCCTCGTCCTGAGGGATTTTCTGGTAGAGGTGGTGGTACTAGTTCTGGACCACGGAGACCACCTACAGTTCAGATGGAGCAGAGTAGTTCTATTGCTTCAGCTCCTGCTCCAGTTCAGCCACGAGTTTACAGCCTGAGTCAGCAGGAGGCTCGAGATGCTCCGGATGTTGTGACAGGTACGGTTTACATTTCTGATCAGCCCTGTCGTGTTTTGTTTGACTCTGGAGCGAGTCATTCTTTTCTGTCCGAGCGATGTTTTGAGACTTTACATTCGAATTCGATGGTTTTACCGGTTTCTTTGTCTGTGATTTTACCGGCTGGAAATCCTTTGATTGCTCAGAAATTTTGTTTGTGTAAGATTGACATTGCTGGCAAGAAGTGGAAATCTAATCTGATTTTGTTACCGATTTCGTCTTATGACGTGATTTTGGGCATGGATTGGCTGAGTCGGTATGAGGCTCAGATTGTCTGTTTGAAGAAGCAAGTGAGTTTGCTTGTGGCTGGAGAGAGAGTTGTATTTCAGGGATTACGAGGTGTTCTCTCCAGTCTGATTTCTGTGTTGGAGGTGAGCAGAATGTGGAGGAAAGGATGCCCAGTATTTTTGGCTTCGGTGCGGGATCTGAACCTGGAGGTTGGTTCTGTTTCTGAGATCCCAGTGGTACGGGAGTTTGCTGATGTTTTTCCTGAGGAGTTGGTTGGTTTACCTCCGGATAGAGAGGTGGAGTTCTCTATCGATGTTTTTCTGGGTACAGCTCCTATATCAAAAGCTCCGTACAGGATGGCACCGAAAGAACTTTCTGAGTTGAAAGTTCAGCTTCAGGAGTTGGTTGACAGAGGTTTTGTCCGTCCTAGTATTTCGCCTTGGGGAGCACCTGTTCTGTTTGTGAAGAAGAAGGACGGGACACTCCGTATGTGTGTGGATTACAGAGATTTGAACAAGGTCACAATCAAGAACAAGTATCCTTTGCCTCGGATTGACGATTTGTTTGACCAGCTTTCTGAATCTTCAGTATTTTCGAAGAATGACTTGCGATCCGGTTACTATCAGGTGAAGGTGAAGGAAGCTGACGTAGTGAAGACAGCTTTCAGTATTCGGTACGGACACTACGAGTTTTTGGTTATGCCTTTTGGGGTAACCAATGCGCCCGCTATTTTCATGGATCTGATAAACCGAGTATTTAGGGAGTTTTTGGATCAGTTTGTGATCGTCTTTATCGACGATATTCTGGTATATTCTGCTTCTGAGGATGATCATGCCAGACATTTGAGGATTGTGTTGGAGACTCTGAGGCGGAATCAATTGTATGCCAAGTTCTCCAAGTGTGAATTCTGGTTGAAGAGTATTTCTTTTCTGGGGCATGTGGTGAGCGGAGAAGGTATTTCTGTGGATCCCCAGAAGATTCAGGCGGTTGCTGATTGGCCGAGGTCGACTACGGTATTTGAGGTACGTAGTTTCTTGGGCATGGCCGGATATTATAGGAAATTTGTGAAGGGATTTTCACAGATTTCGACGCCTCTGACGAGACTGACGCAGAAGTCAGTAGCTTTTGTTTGGACACCGGAGTGTGAAGCTAGTTTTCAGAGATTGAAGGATTGTTTGACTTCAGCTCCAGTGTTGGCACTTCAGTCAGGTACGGAAGGTTTTCACTTTTCAGGTGTTCAGTGATGCTTCACTGAAAGGACTGGGATGTGTCCTGATGCAGCATGGTCAGGTAATTGCTTATGCTTCGAGATAGTTGAAACCACATGAGAAGAATTACCCGACGCATGATCTGGAGTTAGCTGCAGTTGTGTTTGCTTTGAAGATTTGGCGTCATTATCTGTATGGCGTCAGATGTGAGATTTTCACTGATCATAAGAGCCTGAAGTATATTTTCACTCAGAAGAATCTGAACCTGAGCCATCTTCTCGACTCGAGTTGATCAAGGATTATGATCTGACCATTCAGTATCAGCCTGGGAAGGCTAATATGGTAGCGGACGCTCTGAGCAGGAAGTCTTCTGGATTATCAGGTTTGCAGCTTACTTTTGATGATTTCCTGATTCGAGACATGGAGCGATTGCAGTTGGAGGTGATTTCCTCCAGTGATTTGGATTTGGCTCAGATGAGTATTCAGTCGACTTTGGAGACAAGGATTCAGGAAGCCCAGAAGTCAGATTCTGATTATTCGAAGTTGATTGCTCAGATTGGATCTGGTAAGACTCCTGAACTTCGAATTTCTGATTCTGGTGTTATTTTCTGTAAGAACAGGTTGTGGGTACCTGTATTTGGAGATTTGAGGCAGGAGATTCTGTATGAATCTCATTTTTCTGGCTACACTATTCATCCAGGCAGTGGTAAGATGTATGCTGATATGAAGCTTTTGTTCTGATGGCCTGGGATGAAGAAGGATGTGGCGGAGTTTGTGTCGAGATGCGAGGCCTGTCAGTTGGTGAAGACAGAGCATCAGCGACCAGGTGGACTGTTGCAGTCGTTGCCTATCCCTGAGTGGAAGTGGGAGAAGGTGACGATGGACTTTGCGATGGTTTTTCCTCGATCTAGATAAGGGCACGATGCCATTTGGGTAGTGGTAGATCGATTGACGAAGTCAGTCCATTTTCTTCCGATCAGACAGACCGATCCGGTGGATCGTTTGGCACAGATTTATGTGAAGGAAATAGTCAGATTGCATGGTGTGCCTCGAGTGATAGTTTCTGATCGAGATGGACGGTTTACTTCCAGACTTTAGAAAGACATTCAGCAAGGCTTGGGTACGAAATTGCATTTCAGTACAGCCTTTCATCCTCAGACCGATGGGCAGTCTGAGAGGACCATTCAGGTGCTGGAAGATCTGTTGAGGCTTTGTGTTCTAGACTTTGGCGGAAGCTGGGAAGATCATATTCCGCTGATTGAGTTTGCTTATAACAACAGTTTTCAGTCCAGTATTGGTATGGCACCGTACGAGGCTCTGTATGGCAGGAAGTACCGTACTCCTTTGACTTTGGCTGAGATCGAAGATATACAGGCTTTGGGTGCCACTTTTGCTGATGAAACTGTTCAGAATATCAATTTGATAAAAGAAAGATTGAAAGCGGCTCAGGACTGTCAGCAGAAATATTATAATCAGAAGCACAGATTCGTTGAGTTTCAAGTTGGTGACTTTGTGTATGTCAAAGTCAGCCCGATGAAGGGTGTGAGCAGATTTGGTCAGGTGAGTAAGCTGAGTCCAAGGTACGTTGGACCGTTTGAGATTTTGGAAAGAATTGGAAAATCTGCTTACCGATTATTGCTTTCTGATTCGATGTAGGACGTGCACAACGTGTTTCACGTATCCACTCTGAGGAAGTGGGTTTCAGACTCTGAGAAGAAGATATCATCTAACGAGGTTGAGATTCAGGAAAATCTGGCGTACAAGGAAGAGCCAGAGTTGATTTTGGCGTACGACGTCTAAAAGTTAAGAAATAAAGAGATTCCGATGGTTAAAGTCCAGTGGAAGCACCGGACTGCACGAGAAGCAACTTGGGAAAAGGAGTCTGATATGAGACGGTCGTACCCGTACTTATTCTGACTGCGTTTGGATTGGATAATATCGAGGACGACATTTTTCTGAAGTTGGGGAGATTGTAATATCAAAAAATCTGCTCCAGGATCGTCCAGGACGATCTGGATCGTCCTGGGACGATCAGTTGTAAATCTGCTCCAGAATTTGCCAAGTTTTGCTCCAGGTGATTTTCTGTACATATCGTCCAGGCCGATTTGGACATCGTCCAGGCCGATTGGCACTGTAGAAAATATCGGTCTGAGAATAGTTCTAGGAATCGTCCAGGACGGTCGGGACGATCGATTTTTGGTCTGATCGTCCCGGGACGATCTGGCGATCGGCCGGGCCGATCTGAAGATTATAAAGCTGATTTCAGTCGTTTTGAAGAGAGAGAAAATCAAAATTAAAATAAAAATATCTTTGAGGAGAGAGAAACTCGAGGACTTTTGGAGAAAAGTTGATTTTCGGACGACGCGGAGCCGTTTTCGTCCGAGGAGATTGTTCAGAATATTGCAGTACGCAAGGTACCGCCTTTCTCAATTTTCAGAACCGTCGAGTTTGGCGGTATTTTTTGTCCGGATTTCATTTCCGTTACTGTTTTTCGTCCGTATCTTTTGATCGGTTCAGTTTTTACCGCGTAACTTTCTGTATATTGTTGACGTGCCGAGTGTGCACATTCTGGTTATTTTCCGAAGATTTTTGTCCGGGTATTTTTGATTCGGCGGAGTTTTTCGTAGACTACATTTTTCTGTGAAATTGTAAATTCTCTGTGCAGTAGAATAAAGGTTATGGAATGTGATTATCTATATTCTGTGCGAATTTGGTAAATTTTCTTTGCAGGAAATTTTGTGTAAATTCTGTCTACTGCCGTTGTGCTGCCCGATTTTTGTCTGATTTCGGATTTGCCCGGATTTCTTCTGAATTGAAATGCTATTTGTATGTGCTATAAAAAGGGAGCTATAAGGGGTCTGAATCCTATGAGATTCAGTTAGTGTCTGGTAAATCTGAAATGAGCTCAATCTGAAATCTGATATCTATTCTGTTCCGGATCCGATGAATTCTGTTCTGGTGCTATAAGCACATTTGCTCTGGTGCCGTGAGCACAAAGGGAGGCATAAGGGGCCTGGATCCTATGAGATTTAGTCAGTGTCTGGGAAGGGAGGCATAAGGGGCCGGAATCCGTAGAGATTCCGTCAGTGTCAGGGCATTTAGCTATGAATTAAATATTTGATATCTGATATCTGATTTGATCTGATTCTGATTTCCGTATCTATTCTGTAAGATTCTGTTATATCTGATCTGTTCTGTTTCTGATTTCTGATCTGTGTAATTTGATATCTGTTCCGTTTAGTTGTGATTTGATATGATCTGAATTTCTGAGTTCTGTACGACTCTGATTCTGGTTTGATATATGTCCGTATAAGTTCTGATTTGATTCTGTTCCGATTTCTGATCTGATTTCTGTCTGATGAGTTTGGTTTTGAATTCTGAGAGTTTTGATTGGTGGTTTGTTGCTTTGCTGAGCTGTTGAGCTCACTCTTATTTTCTGGTGGTTTTCAGGTTCTGGGAAAGGGAAGGAAGTCCAGGAGTAGATTTCTGAGTTCTGATCCGTATAGGTATTGTTTGTACCTTTTGATTTTTGTACAGTCATGGCTTTTCTGTTTTGTCTTTCTTTCTGTTCAAAAGCCATGTATTGTATCTGTAGATGATTGTTTTGAGGAAAAAGAAAAGATAGATGTTTTGTTCCGCTGTGATTGATGATAAATAGTAGCTCTGTGTTTGTGTGTCTGTTGAGTTGATTAATTTGGAAGATTCAGTTCATAAACCAATTCCAAAGCTAGACCCTGGATAAGAAGGTTTTGTCGCGATCCGGCTCGGGCGGGATCCGTCCCCGTCGGGTCGGGTCGTGACACTGATCTTCTGAGCAGTTTCTTCAGCAAAAGTGACACCCAAAGCCTGTCTATCTCCGACTTCAGTCAGAGTCAAAGGAGTCTGGCACTTCCGGCCATACAGAGCCTCATACGGTGCCATACCGATACTGGACTGGAAGCTATTGTTGTAAGTAAACTCAATCAAAGGGATATGATCTTCCCAGCTTCCGCCAAAGTCCAAAACACAAAGCCTCAACAGATCTTCCAGTACCTGAATAGTCCTCTCAGACTGTCCATCAGTCTGAGGATGAAAAGCTGTACTGAAATGCAGTTTAGTACCCAAGCCTTGCTGAATACCCTTCCAGAGTCTGGAAGTAAAACGTCCGTCTCGATCAGAAACAATCACTCGAGGTACACCGTGCAATCTGATAATCTCCTTAACATAAACCTGTGCCAAGCGATCTACTGAATCAGTTTGTCTGATAGGAAGAAAATGGGCGGACTTCGTCAATCGATCTACAATCACCCAGATGGCATCATGTCCTTGCCGTGATCGAGGAAAACCCATCGCAAAGTCCATCGTCACCTCCTCCCACTTCCACTCAGGGATAGGCAACGACTGCAACAGTCCACCTGGTCGCTGATGCTCTGCCTTCACCAACTGACAGGCCTCGCATCTCGACACAAACTCCGTCACATCCTTCTTCATCCCAGGCCACCAGAACAAAAGCTTCATATCCGCATACATCTTACCACTGCCTGGATGAATAGTGTAGCCAGAATGATGAGATTCATACATAATCTCCTGTCTCAAATCCCCAAACACAGGTACCCACAACCTGTTCTTGCAGAAAATAGCACCAGAATCAGAAATTCGAAGTTTAGGAGTCTTACCAGATCCAATCTGAGCAATCAACTTCGAATAGTCAGAATCTGACTTCTGGGCTTCTTGAATCCTTGTCTCCAAAGTAGACTGAATACTCAGATGAGCCAAATCCAAACCATTGGAGGAAATCACCTCCAACTGCAAGCGTTCCATGTCTAGAATCAGAAATTCATCAGAAGTAAGCTGTATACCTGATAATTCAGAAGACTTCCTGCTCAGAGCATTCGCTACCACATTAGCCTTCCCAGGCTGATATTGAATAATCAGATCATAATCCTTGATCAACTCGAGCCACCTTCTCTGTCTCAGATTTAGATCCTTCTGAGTAAAAATGTACTTCAGGCTCTTATGATCAGTAAAGATCTCACATCTGACGCCATACAGGTAATGACGCCAAATCTTCAAAGCAAATACCACTGCAGCTAATTTCAGATCATGTGTCGGGTAATTCTTCTCATGTGGTTTTAACTGTCTAGAAGCATAAGCAATTACCTGATCATGCTGCATCAGGACACATCCCAGTCCTTTCAGTGAAGCATCACTGAACACCTGAAAACCTTCCGTACCTGACGGAAGTGCTAACACTGGAGCTGAAGTCAAACAGTCCTTCAATCTCTGAAAACTAGCTTCACACTCCGGTGTCCAAATAAAAGCTACTAACTTCTGCGTCAGTCTCGTCAGAGGCGTCGAAATCTGTGAAAATCCCTTCATAAATTTCCTGTAATATCCGGCCATGCCCAAGAAACTACGTACCTCAAATACCGTAGTCGGCCTCGGCCAATCAGCAACTGCCTGAATCTTCTGGGGATCAACAGAAATGCCTTCTCTGCTAATCACATACCCAGAAAAGAAATGCTCCTCATCCAGAACTCACACTTGGAGAACTTGGCATACAACTGATGCCGCCTCAAAGTCTCCAACACAATGCTCAAGTGTCTGGCATGCTCATCCTCAGAAGCAGAATATACCAAAATATCGTCGATGAAGACGATCACAAATTGATCCAAATACTCCCTGAATACTCGGTTCATCAGATCCATGAAAATAGCAGGCGCGTTGGTTACCCCAAAAGACATAACCAAGAACTCGTAGTGTCCGTACCGAGTACTGAAAGCTGTCTTCACCACATCAACTTCCTTCACCTTCACCTGATAGTATCCGGATCTCAAATCAATCTTCGAAAATACTGAAGATCCGGAAAGCTGATCAAATAAGTCATCGATTCGAGGCAAAGGATACTTATTCTTGATCGTGACCTTGTTCAATTCTCTATAATCAATACACATACGGAGTGTCCCATCCTTCTTCTTCACAAACAGAACAGGTGCTCCCCAGGGCGAAACACTAGGACGGACAAAACCTCTGTCAACCAACTCCTGAAGCTGAACTTTCAACTCAGAAAGTTCTTTTCGGTGCCATCCTGTACGGAGCTTTTGATATAGGAGCGGGTACTGGAAAAATATCGATAGAGAACCCCACATCTCTATCCGGAGGTAAACCAACCAACTCCTCAGGAAAAACATCAGCAAATTCCCGTACTACTGGGATCTCAGAGACAGAACCAACCTCCAGGTTCAGATCCCGCACCGAAGCCAAAAATCACTGGACATCCTTTCTTCCACATCTTGCTTACCTCCAACACAGAAAGCAGATTGGAGAGAACACCCCGTAAGCCCTGAAATACACATCGCTCTCCAGCCATAAGAAAACTCACTTGCTTCTTCAGACAATCAATCTGAGCTTCATACTAACTCAGTCAATCCATACCAAGAATCACATCATAAGACGAAATCGGTACCAAAATAAGACTTGCTTTCCACTTCTTGCCAGAAATGTCAACCTCACACAAGCAAAACTTCCGAGCAATCAAAGGATTTCCAGCCGGTAAAATCACAGATAGAGAAACCGGTAAAACCATCGAATCCAAATGTAAAGTCTCAAAATACCGCTCGGACAGAAAAGAGTGACTGGCTCCAGAATCAAACAAAACACGACAGGGCTGATCAGAAATGTAAATCGTACCTGTCACAACATCGGGGGCATCTCGAGCCTCCTGCTGACTCAAGCTGTAAACTCGGGGCTGCACTAGAGCTGGAGCTGAAGCAACAGAACTATTGGGTTCCCTCTGACTAACAGTCGGTGGTCTCCATGGTACAGAACTAGAACCACCATCTCTACCAGCAAATCCCTCAGGACGCGGAGGAACAGTCCTCGGTCTCCCTGCTGAACCAGCAGGTCTAACAGAGCCTTCAGATCGAAACTCAGAACGCTGATCAAATCCTATCTGTGGACACTCTGTAATCCGATGTCCTGGCTGACCACATCGGAAGCACAGACCAGCCATCCTGTAGCACTGGCCAAAGTGTCGTCGTCCACAGCTCTGGCACACAGGTGCCATACTAACAGAACCAAAACTCGTCGTACTAGTAGCAGTACCAGACGACCCTCCACTCCTCCTGGAGTCGCCATATCCCGAACCAGATCCAGATACAAATCTCCTCTTCCCAGAGGAACCACTGCCAGATGCCTCGCCTCCAATCCTCTTCCTACTCGCAGTCCACCGCTGCTGAGTAGCTGTCAGGTCGTTCTCTATCAGACGAGCTCGCTCCACAAGCTCAGAGAAGTCAGTGATCCGAAATGGTATCAGGGGCTGCCTCAAAGTATCTCGTAATCCCTTCAGAAATCTGTAGCACCTCTCAGCAGTAGTGCTTACCAGCTGCGGAGCATACCTGGCTAATGCAGTAAACTCAGCCTTGTACTGCATCACCGTCTTACTCCCCTGAACAAGCCTCAAAAAACTCTCATGCATCTGCTGCCGTGCAGAAGGGGGAACAAACCAGTCTCGAAACACCTCAGTGAACTCTTCCCAAATAATCAAAGAGTTCAATCTGCCCTGAAATCTGGCTGCTTGCTAGCCTTCCCACCAGTGTTCAGCCTCTCCATCCAACAGAAACACTGCTAACGGGACCGTCCTATCCACAGGACACTGCATTCCGTCAAAGGTCTTCTCCAATCTTCTCAACCACTCCTCGGCTGCTCTGGGCTCAACAGCGCCCTCAAATCTCGAAGGTTTCAACCTCAAAAACAACTGCAGATGTCTATCAATATCCTCAGATCGGACGGTAGAAGCTCTGCTCTGAGTCTCGCTCATCATCTGAGCAACAAGCGTAGCAAACTGAGACAATGTATCAGCACCGACCACTGGGGCTGTACTCCCTACTGGTGCTGCCTGACTGGCACTCTGCCCGTCTGTCATGTCTGGGTCTGGCTGATCCATACAGAAAAATTTAGAAAATCCGGAAAACTATCACAAAAATAACACAATAAAAAGTCAAACAAACCAAAACTACCCCCCAGACAGACTCACTACAGATCACTTCCTATAGCTCTGTCTTACAATCCAACCAAATTCCAAAACCAATGCTCTGATACCACCAAAGCTTGTCACGACCCGACCCGAGACGGATCCCGCCCCGCACCGGGCCGCGACCAGCTTAACGAACTAACCAGGATCTGGCTTTGGAATTTGCTTACTGAACTGAATCTTCCAAATATTATATAAAACAGACCAGAGCTACTAAAAATATCAAATGCAGCGGAACAAATCATCTATATTTTTCTTTCTTTTCCTCAAAACAATCATCTACAAATACAATACATGGCCGACAGAAAAATAAAGCAGAAAGAGCCATGACTGTACAAAAATCAAAAAGTACAAAAGTACCTATCACAGATCAGACTCTGAACTCTAGTCCAAGACCTCCTTCCCTTTCCCAGAACTTGGAAACCACCAGAAAGCAAGAGTGAGCTCAACAGCTCAGCAAAGCAACAAACCTCCAATCAAAATTCTCAGAATCTCAAAACCAACACATCAGACAAATTCGTACAGAAATCAGAAGTTCAGATCATATCGGAACAGAACAGAATCGTATCAAAATCATATCAGAATCATATCATAAAGATCGGAATCATATTCATATCGTACGGAAATCAGAATCAGATTTTCTTATAGAACAGATACGAAAATCAGAACCATATCAAATCAGATATCAGATATTTAATTAATAGCTAAACTAAACTAAACATAATTACTACGGATTCTGACCCTTATGTCTCCCTTGTGCTCACGGCACCAGAAATTCTCTGAGTAATTAATAGCTAAGCTAAATGTGCTCACGGCACCAGAACAACAGAATTCATCGGATCCGGAACAGAACAGATATTTCTCCAACTTGAGCTCATCTAAGTTTTCCCCAGACACTAACTGAATCTCATAGGATCCAGGCCCTTTATAACTCCCTTTTTATAGCATATACATATAGCATATTAATTCAGAAGAAATATGAACAAATTAGAAATCAGACAAAAATCGGACAGCACAACGGCAGTGTACGAAATTTACACAATTTTTTTCCTGAAAATCACAATTCACCAAATTTGCACATAATATAGATAACAATATTTCAAAACATTTATTCTACTGCCATAGCATTTAATATTCACACAGAAAAATACAGACGGAATAAAACGTCGTCAAATCAAAACGATCCGGACAAAAATCTCCGAAATATATTCAAAATGTGCACACCCGGCACGTCAACAACATACAGAAAGTTACGCGGTAAAAACGAAACCAATCAAAAGATACGGACGAAAATCACTAACGGAAACAAAATCCGAACAGAAAATACCACCAAATACGACGGTTCTGAAAATTGAGAAAGGCGGAATGTGCCTTACCTCGCGTACAGCAAATTCCTGATCAATCTCTTCGGACGAAAACAGCTCGGCGTCGCCCAAAAATCCACTTTTCCACTTTTTCCTTTGTTTTTCTCTCTCTTCAGCTTTTTCTCTCTCTTCAAAATATCTCATTTCTATATATATCCAGACTGATCGTCCTGGATGATAAAGCTTCGTCTTGGACAATCTCAGCTTTAAATGAACTTCGTCAAGACGAGATTAATTATCGTCTAAGGACGACTTGGGCTCTGGAAAATTTTCGTCCAGACAATCCAACATTTCGTCCAGACGAACCATACAGACAGAACAGTTTTCCTTGAACAACCTGTACCAATCGTCCCGGACGATCCAACTTCGTCCTGGACGAACCTGGAGCAAAACTGATATTACAGAAGGGGTTTGAAATATTTGCAGTAAATTTAACTTACGAGCAGGAGTCGGTAGAATGCCAGTGCCAGAGTTGGCGATGCGCACCGATCGGCCATCACCAACAGTAATTCCATCAGAACCTTGATAAGGATCAAACAGAGAGATGTTGTCGATGGAGTTCGTGAGATGAGAGGTGGCTCCTGAGTCAAGATACCAGTTCGTATACGAGCTGTCTGCATTGGCTTCCAGAGCAGTGTTCTGCGAGGAAGTATTGGGAGGGGTATAGTTCGAGTCTAAGCGGTACCAGCAATGGTGGGTCGGGTGGCCTTTCTTGGAGCATATTTGACAAATAATGGTTGATTTGGAGGGATTTCTGGTGGAGTTGTTGAGACTGTATGAAGTGCGGCCACGAGAGCGTTTGTCGCCACCCCGATTGGCAAGTAAAGCAGTATTGGGGTCGGTGGAGACAGACGTGCGAGCAAGATCAGACGCTATATTAATTTCTTCATTGAGTAAGAGAGCGTAGAGTTGATCAAGAGAAATGGGATTGAGCATCATGCGGATAGCGGTTTTAAAACGACTGATAGGTCGGGGGGAAGCCTATTTAGAATATAAAGAATCACGTCTTCTGTGTCAACGGCCGAACTAGAGGAAGCTATTTGATCCACTAGGTTACGGATTTCGGAAATATATTGGGTAATTGATTGATTCTTGAGTTAAATGTTATGAAGGGAATTTTTAAAGTTGGATTACTTTAGATCTATTCGTGTATTGGAACCTAGTTTATAGGGTAGACCAGATTTGAGCTGTGGATTCCAGGTGAACAACATAGGGAAGAATGGAAGGGGAGATGGTGGAACATATAGCAGCAGAAAGGTTTTGATCTGTGAGGATTTCTTGATTTGCGGAAAATTGATAGGAGGAAATACCTTCGGAGTGGAGAGAACCAGGAGAGGTAACCGAGAAAGAAGAGTCAAGATATTTGTCAAACCGGTTGGCTTTGAGAGTCTTGAGGATTTGCGCACGCCATGTGGGATAGTTGTCGGCGACGAGCGGAGCGGGGACGATGGTCTTTAGGTTCGAAACAACAAACTTGAGGGCGGAGGAGATGACCAAATCTTCCTGAGTTTCCTTCTTCAGGTTGTTCGGCAGGGTTCGACGTAGCTGATGTCAATATGGCTTCAAGATCGGTGTAACGAGCTATCTGATACCATGAAGAAACGGGAAACAAGAACAGGGAGATACGGACAACAGAGAAAGAAGACTTGAAAGATAATGAGGCTTCAATGTTTACCCAAAAAAAAAGGCTTCAATTACTTTATTCACCGAACAAATTACATATACATAGAGATATAGAGTAGTAGGCTTTAATACATAGTAGCCTATGGGAGAAAGCCACGTCAGAATATGAAATATTAATACAAGAATTATTTCTCTTTATGTTCTAATAATCATGATAAAGTGAAGATCTGTAACTAATGAAACAGAGTAAAAACTAAAACAAAATATTGAGAAGCACAAAATCACATCTTTGTTACAGAAATTTAATTCCTCTTGTTTAGTTCTCTAGAACAGTAATCACTATATGTAAGTAGTGAGTAGCAGATATCAGTTACAATCTAATGGCTAATAGAAATGATCAGTCATCCAACGGCTGTTGACGAGATCAATGGATGTGAGATAGGTGTCAGAGCTCTGGCATCTCATCCTATGAAGGCTAATAAGAAGGGCATAG
Organism: Dendrobium officinale; assembly: GCA_019514585.1. Lineage (NCBI taxonomy): Eukaryota > Viridiplantae > Streptophyta > Magnoliopsida > Asparagales > Orchidaceae > Dendrobium > Dendrobium officinale. The sequence goes on along the minus strand of CM033691.1, from coordinate 47,456,265 downwards.
GTGAAAAACATGCTTATGTGAACATAGCCAGAACTAGAATTTCTGATGGTATTTCAAGGTAAGACTTAACTGTTTGAAACTTTGATGTAGCTATTGCATTTTCTTGTTGCTTTAATATTTCTTAGCTGACTATTTTAAACTTTGTATTGCTTCTTATGTATAGAATAATGTTGTACACTAAAAAAAAAAAATCCTCGCACATAAATGAACTTATTTCTGTTTTGATTCTATTAACTATCTCCAAACAAATATCTATTGTACACATGCATATAAGTTGTGAAACAAACAAATATCTAAGATAACAAACACTTATCACAATTCAGTAAACAATTACTACACAGCTTAACCGGCCACAATTCTGAATGTGGTCGATGGACTAGGGGAAGTTTGACAGTGATCGACGGACTAGCGGAAATCCGTCAATGGTTTAGCGGACTGGCGGAAGTCCGACGATGGTCGACGGATTGACGGAAGTCCGCCGGTGGTCGACACTCTAGTTGAAGTCCGTTGGTGGTTGGGCGGACTGGCGGAAGTCTGACGGTGGTCGGCGGACTCTCGGAAGTCCGACGATGGTCAGGAAGAACTCCAACGGTGGCCAGCGGACGGACGGAAGTCCAACGGTGTTCGGCAGATTGGCGGATGTCCGTCAGTTGCTACTGGAAAGAACTACGGATGTAGTTGACGAACTGGCGGAAGTCCAACGGTGGTCGATGGATTAACGGAAGTCTGACGGTGGTAAATGGACTGGCGGAAGTCCGTTGGTGGTTAGGCGGACTGGCGGAAGTCCGTCGGTGGTCGACGAGTCGGGAAGGAGTATTAGCAGATATTACATATTTACAATTGTGTATTTACGGTTTTACATTGACTGTACATATATATACTCATACGTGTATCAATTACATCCATTCTATTCAATAAAATACTTTTCTTCTTCCCTGTCTCTTGGCTGTGTCCGCCGGCTTCTGTTCAAGAAGCATTCTTCTCATGGTATCAGAGCTAGGAATGGGGGATCAAGCCTCAGCCAACTCAACTCCTCCCTCCTCCTCTACGATCCAAGCGGACACCTCCGCCGACTCTCTTCCGATCCCTCAAGCCCTTAAGTTTCTTGTCTCCAACATCAAGAACTTAGCCCCTCACCATCTCACGGTAGAAAACTACCCAATCTGGCGCACGCAAATCCATCAACAATTCGCGGCAAATGGGTATTCCGGTCATCTAACAGGCGCAACTCTGTTTTGATTGAAAAGTATATTTAAATATATAATTAATTTTGAAAATATTTAATTATTTTTGGGAATATTAAATTCAAACTTTAATTTTGAAATCTAACACAACATTAGGAACAATATATCATCTCATATGGAGAAGATATTGTTCACTAATTGGTTCATATTCCAAAACTTTAAAACTATCCAAATTATCGTAGTCAAAATTCAAAATCATTTGACTATGCTAACTTGGATAGGAAATCATTAATTTCATAATCAAAGTTATGATAATAATTGATATATCTCTCCGGAGAAAGAAAATATCAATCATTTTCGATCATTTGAGAATGACGATAATGATTGTTGTATTTTTCCCAAAAATAATTAGTTAGGGATTTTTTTGAAAATTTCAATTTTAGAAAATTGGATCTGGGTTTCCAAACCTCCTACGAGCGCAAGCCCTCGTAGTTAATTACATCGTAGGAAAATTAGAAGTTTTCCTACGAAAACTCTCGATTAAAATAGCGATATAACTTTTATTTAAGATTTCAAAGCTAGATATCAAAGGAGATAAAGGGTTAGAAATTCAAATGGGATTGGTTCAAGATTGAACACTTATTTTTTGAAATCAAGGGAAGAGAAGTAGGGGATGTTTTGAGATTCTGAATTACTTCAGAAACATTCCAATCTATCCTAAGTGTTGGGTTTATATTTGATTGAAAGAAATTTTTTAGTTTGAATGGTCAATTTTATTAGAAAGTGGGATTCAAATCCCAGAAGTTGAGGTCTTATGGCCCGAGCCAGCCTCAGAACCTAAGTCTAAATTGGGCACTCGAAATTAGTACCCCGAACCTAGCTAGTGCAATGCGGATCTGGTCTTACCCCGGCCTGGATTGGGGAGCCAGCTAAACCACCTAAACGATTTTAAAATATGAGTCCGGTCATTTAATGTTGAGTGATAGGGACGTTAATTAGAAAATTTTAGAGGAATGGGGTCGACATCTAGAGCAGATCCTTAATTGACCCCTTTAACTTATGTCGGGTATTCGATGTCTAAATAGATGCAATTTAAATATTAGACTCCTTTAAATTTGTTACTAATGCGATGCATGCTAATTGACTCGATTGAATGCAAAATTTGTATGTAGCAGTTTAAAAATTTTGGCTTAGAAAATAGGTTTTTTATCCTAGAGATTGCATAACATCCCCTTGACAGATCGGCACCCTCATAGGTCAGGTGGCCTGCCAGAACCCGCAGGCGGGGAGATGCCTAACAAGGTTGAGAAAGTACAATATGTATGCATGAAAAACCCTCGGCGAGTCCGAGCTTACTTCTTAAGACCGTTTAGAGTTTCTATCTTATCTTAAAAATTTTATTTAATTAAAGTAGAAGAATTTTTGACAGACCCCTAAGAGCCTAAATTCGAATTCCAGGTCAAACCAAATACGGCATGCAAATAAAAAGACTAGAAAAGCAGGAGTTCTAATGCGCAATCAAATTAAACAAATCAATTAAATTTATCAAATTGAATGTTCCATATGGCAAGTGCCACTTATTATTACATCTCAAAAATTACAAGAAATTAAAGTGGCCGGGCACCACTGACTACAACCCGGATTTCTAATCCTAAATTAAATGAATTTGAAATTTGGGATTCTTCTCGTTGTCCATTTCTTCGTCTTCTCACGAACATCTTGATTCGTCGGTTCCGGATACCCAAATGAAAAGAAACTCCCCTTTAATTGGGGTGTTATCTTTCCTCTTTGGATATTTGAAAGAGATCCTAATTTGACTTCCAAATGGAAGAAGACTCTCCCCTTTAGGGATGTCTTCACCTCTTTGGAATTCAAATTGGATCGAATATCCCAAATTCAAATCATTTTAAACAATTACAACCTTTATACAATCAAATTTACATCTCAATTAAAAAAAAAATCTAGACTCGATCCTGCAGGGTTATCCTAATAATCAACAGTTATATACTCAATCCCAAGCAGCTATAATATAGAAAATTGAAATGCATTTTTTTAGCCACACTTGGCCATGCTCTTTTTATTTAAAGGGGGTCTTAAGCGCGGCAGGTACCTGTGCAAAGAGTTATATATTTTTTTATTAACCACCCCCTTTAATTTCAGCTCCTTGTATGAGCATGGCCACCTGCATAAGATTGCACAAATATATAGACTTCGTTCCTAGCCTATGGGTAGGTCTAACGCACAATCAAACACATAGTGCAGAAAGCAAGTAAATAAACACAACAATTCTACACTAGCAAACAGCATGCAGTGAAAGCTACGAAAATCCGGCACACAGCAGAAAAAGTAAAAACACCGGCCTATCCTAAAACTAGAGTCGGTGATCCTAGCACAACATCTAAAGTGTGTGAGGTAGGTCGTGTGTGTTTTGATATATCCTAAATAGGATTATTAATTAAAGTTGTTTCAAATTTGATTGGTTGAAAGGCTTAAGGGATTTTTAATTAGAATTTAAATATTAATATTTTTTTAAATCTTTTAAAATCAATTATTTAATTATTTGTTGGAAACCACCTTTGTTTCACACCGAGGCCGTGAAGTTTATTTCACCTTCCTTGGGGCTAAGTAAACAGCCTCGTAGGCCTGGGTTACCCAGTGGTACCCGGTATAATTAAGTAGCTTAAGTTGATTAAGACTCAAAAGTTAATGAATTTTATCCAAAATTGGTTGATTACTGATTTTAGAAGTTAATTAATGAATTCTGGAGTTTTAAAATGAATTTCAAGTTTTTATGAATTTTAGAATATTTTAATGATTTAATTAAGGGGTTAAATATTGACTTTTTGATTAAGCTCAAATTCTGGAAAGTTTGTATTTTATTAAAATACTAGACCTTACTACGATCAGTTAGACAGTAAGTATGTTGAAATCGGATTTTTCTACATTTTATTACAAAGGTTTGAAGTTTTGAACTGGTTTTAACTATGGTTTGACCAAATTGTTGACTTTTTGAAATATTACAGATTTCTGGAATTTAACATTTTTGATAAATACTAGGAGTTATTATGAGTTGAATGCAAGTGAGTTTGTTCAATTTAGATTTTTCTGGAATTAGTTATGAATATTTGAAGTTGGATGTATTTATTGGAATTATTGAAAATCCTTAATTAAAGGGGCTTTTTGGGATTTTGATCCAAATGTGATCCAAACTCCTTGAAATCAGCTCCAAAGGTCAGGAATGACCTAAGGAGAGATTCCCAAGTGTTTGGGAAATTTTTGGAATTTTTTAATAATTATTAATTAATTATATGAATTAAATATTCAATTTCACTTAAAATTAGATTAAAGTTTAAATTGCTGTCAAATAATTTTGGTTTTAATTTTCATTGGTTTAGGATTCAAAACTGGTCAGTTAGAGGGGTTATACATATTTTTTGGAGTTAAAATGAATTTATTACATTTTCTGAAAGATTTTAAGGCTTAATTAAGGTTTGAACTTAGGAAATTTAATTAAGGGCCTTAATGATCTCTAAATTCAGTAAAAAATCTTCCTAGTGGCTGTACATGTCACTAAGTTCAAGTGTTTGAAGTTTCAACTCAAGTAGAAATGAATCCTAATTATTAGAAATGTTCTAAATTTTCTAGCAAGGGTCCTTAATTGTTGTCCTTAATGACACTAGGTTTGATGGGTTCAAATCAATGTTTTTGCTAACCCTTGAACTTAACATATAAGCAAACACACAATCAAACAAATCCTTAGATCTAGGAGAACCTAGACTAAGTGGTGTGTGTATAACTTAAGCATGCCAAAAACTATCAAAATTAACTTAACTTAAATCTTAATTAGTGAAGAGCTAAAACACAACTATGCATTAATTAATCCCCATAATTTCTATTCAAATATGCTTAATCTACATTTAAAATTTCAAAGGATCTCCTTAAAAGTTTAAAATTTAGATAAATGTACATTTTAAAATAGATTTAAATTATTTTTTATATATATATATAAAATATAATATATAATTTTTTTTTTTTATAAATATTAATTGAAAATACCATTAAAGTTCAATTTGTGGGGTTAAGAGGTCTATTGATTTCAAGCTATTTGAAAATAAATATTATTTTGGAAACAAATAATATACTTACTTTATCAAGTAGTAATTAAATACTAATATATTGAAATAATTAAAATTACTCAAAATGAACTAAAATTTTATAGTTTTAAAATCAATTTTGAATTAAAATTTCAGGAATCTTTTATATATTAATAATATTTTCTAATTTAAATTAATTTTATATTATATATATATATATATATATATATATATATATATTATATATATATATTATATATAATATAATAATATATATTATATAATTATATATATATATTATATAATAATAGAAGTTAATTAAAAATAATAATTTCAAATTAATTAAATTCAAAAATAGTTCTTAAATTTTATTTAATCTAGACTTAATCATCTCTGAAATTTTCAATTATCAGAATAATTTTATAAAATAATTATTTAAATTATTAATTAATCAAAAGTTATTTAAATTACTAACTACATATAGATTAGAAAATTAATAAATTCATTCAAACATAACTCCAACAGCTATGTAAAAATTACTGAAGGTCAGATATGTACTCACCAATATTCACACCAAATTTTGGTTTAAAATAATTTTTATTTATTTTTATATAAAATAAATACAGAAAAGTGTATAAGTGAAATTACTTTTAAAATATAAACATATTTTTTTATTAAGGAAAAGTTTTAGAAAATAGAAGATTAAAAACTGAACAGAAAGAGGTATTATACAGATTTTTTTGGTTTTATATTTTATTTGTTATGATTTTTTTGAAGTTTTATTAATTAAAATACATTTTTTTAAAAAAAATCATTTATAAAAGGAATGGCGGCGCGGGTAGCTACGTGGCACAGCGGGATTCGCTGGATCGAAACACGCGGCGGCGGCGGCTGACACGCGTCACGCGCCGAATGCCTCACGCGGTTTCACTTAACCACGTAGGCAAGCGATGGCGACCGTCCGATCCTCCGCATTTCGGGATCAATGGTTTTGATCAGATCTCACCGATCTGATCTTACAGACGGGAAATCGGACGGCTGACGCTCGATCCCGCGGTTCAGAACAACGGCCCAGATCGAGTTGGACGAAGATCCGATCCGACTAAGGCCTGCACGCGGTCGTACCAGCGCGTGAAATGGCAAAATCCGGTCCGTTGATCGTAAAATCAACGGTCAGAATTTCGCAGACCTGACCCTAACGAAGAAACCGAAACCCTAAACACAAAAATGGTTCGTTCTCTCGATCCAATGCATTAAATCATTTGAAATTTTAACCCTAGATGCACTAGGTGAACAGAAATAATGGGGATATGCTTAAAATATCAAATGATAGCTAAATGAAATGCTAATTAAATCTATGTGTCTTAAGCTAAGTTGAGGGATTTACATTGATTTAATGGACGGTTTACACCGCTTATGGACTCTCTGAACTTGTAGACTGTCCACGAATAAGTTCCTAGTTGACTCCAAGCTCCGACACACCACGAATCGCCTGGAATAAGCTTTGAACGGATTTGAGCTTGAGTTCGCCGGAATGTATTCGCCGGCGGGGTTTGATGGCCGGGTTTGAGTGGGGAGATGTTGAGGAATCTCTGGGGAGCTCAATGGAACAGAGATTCAAGCTGGAGGAGCTCTGGACAGGTGAGAGAAAGCTATGATTCGAATCAGGCTCATTTGAGCCTTTTTGCCCTATTCAATCCCTTCCAGATTGAATGGAGGGCTGGGATTTACTGGATGAGCTTCCAGATGAACGACATCTGTCCAGGGAGTTGGTGGGAGCAGAAGCCAAGGACATGGAGAGGACATCCTAGGTGGAAAGGGCTTTTGTCTCACATGAAACCCAAGGATTTAATTCAAGCCACTTGATTTCAATCCAAGGGCTGAGAAAGACCTTGAGAATGTTCCAGAACTTAATTAAAATGGCTGGAATGGTTTAAGGATCAAAGAGATTAGTTTTAAATGGGTTTTAATTAACTTTGACCACTCAAGACCCTTGGTTTGACAGTTTGACTGGTCCATATGCCACTTGGCCTGCTGATGTGGCAATGAGGGGACCTTAGAAAATTATTTGAAGGGTTTGGAAGAGATTGGGCTAGCTTGAATCAAGCCATTTGGGCACTTAAGCCTCTTAAAGGGATTTGTTGACCATGTTGACCAGTCAACTGGTCAACCCAGGGTGAGGTGGCAGCTAGGGCCACTTGAGGGATTAATTAAAATATCTTGGATAGAATTTGCCCAAGACTTATATGTATTTGGAATTTAATTTAAAAATAAATGGGCTTAAGGGTTGATTTTGGTCAACCTAGGTTGACTGGGTCAACCGGATTGAACCAAGGTGTGAGTCTGGTCTGGACAGGTTTGAAAAGGTATTTGGAGACCATTGAGGGTGGTCCCTAGGTCTGGGGAGGTTAATTTGATCAAAATCCCTATTTGAGCCCTTAAGGGCCTGTTTGGTCAACCTAGGTTGACTTGGTCAACTAGGTGGACCCAGGGGTTAGGAATGAGTCCAATAGGTTTGAAATGACATTTAAAACTTGCTGCAAGTGATTACATTCAATTCGGAGTTCATTTGATTTTTAAATCAAAGTTTGAGCCCCATGGGGGTATTTTGGTCATTTTTGGCTCATGGCCACTAAGGGCTGAGATGAGTCCAGAAAATTCCAGTTTATCACTCAACATATCAATATTAAGGGTCTGGAAGCGACTAGAGGATTTGGTGAAGGCTCTAAGGTCAAAAACTTCACAGTGATAGGTCCAGTGGCGTGGGCTGTAAATATTTGAAGGTTTTACAGCCTTTGGATTTCAATTAAGTTTCTGGGGTTAGAGACCTCAGAATGGGCTCAAATTTTGAGGGTTACCTCTAGAGACATTACCCGTCAGTGTGCAACTGACAGACTCTGAATCGGAGGTCATTTAACTAGGTTTCAAAGTGTTTGAAATTTCAATGGAAAAGGCCTTTAGGACAAAACCCTAAGACTTTGGATTTGGCTTGATTGACCTAAAATCTAGGTAGATCCTAAGGTCTAAGCTCTAGAAGAATCCTAGGATAGATCCTAAGGTCAGGATTCTAAGAGGATCCTAGGATTTGAATTAATTAAATCGATCTAAGGTCAAGAGTAGTCCAAATGACCTCATACAAAAATGAGGTCAACAAATGGACCCCCAATATGTGTAATAGAATGAAATTCTATTGCACATATTGGTGTTGACCGAGCTCAAAGATCAAGTACTGAATTTTAATCTTAAGAGAATGAAAATTCATCCCTAGGGAATCAAGATTTAAATTGATTAGGGTAGTACCACGGAGGGCATGTTCTACCACTAATTATCAAGTCAAATGCTAGGGTGGTGCCATGAAGGGTATACTCCACCACTAGCGAATTGAATTAGGATGGTGCCACAGAGGGCAAGATCCATCACTAATCACTCAAATCAAATGCTAGGGTCATGCCACGAAGGACATGTTCCACCACTAGCGGATTGAATTAGGATGGTGCCACGAAGGGCATGATCCATCACTAATCACTTAAATCAAATGCTAGGGTCATGCCACGAAGGACATGTTCCACCACTAGCGGATTGAATTAGGATGGTGCCACGAAGGGCATGATCCATCACTAATCACTTAAATCAAATGCTAGGATCATGCCACGAAGGACATGGTCCACCACTAGCGGATTGAATTAGGATGGTGCCACGAAGGGCATGATCCATCACTAATCACTTAAATCAAATGCTAGGGTCATGCCACGAAGGACATGTTCTACCATTAGCGGATTGAATTAGGATGGTGCCACGAAGGGCATGATCCATCACTAATCACTTAAATCAAATGCTAGGGTCATGCCACGAAGGACATGTTCCACCACTAGCGGATTGAATTAGGATGGTGCCACGAAGGGCATGATCCATCACTAATCACTTAAATCAAATGCTAGGGTCATGCCACGAAGGACATGTTCCACCACTAGCGGATCTAATCCTAAGGAAAGGAGGCACGATGACTCACATCTGTCCTTAAGGAAGATAAAATTAAGGATCTTATGGGAAGGAAGCATTGCTTTCCACAAGAGAGCAAATTTGGATGATTACATGTAGAGGAAACTTTCTCTACATACAATCGAAATTAAGATTTTAAATCTTAGGGTGGTGCCACGAAGGGCATGTTCCACCACTAAGAAGGATTAAATTAGAAATAGAAGGAAACAAAAATCCATTTTTAACTTCAAGAAACGAAATACTATATGATAAAAAAAAAAATGATTTGCAGCAAACTGAATCAATTTAATCAGAAATTTGAAAATTTTATTAATTGAAAATTCGAGCTACATCAAGCATAGTATTTCTTAAGGAAACGCCCATTTACAGGAAGCATTGGGTGATTTCCCTTACAATCCACTAGCTGATACGAGCCTCCTTCGTATACTATTTCAACTACGAAGGGTCCTTCCCAAGTTGGTTCAAACTTTCCACCGAGCTTTCGATGCGCTAAGATAGGCCTCCGAAGAACCAAGACCAAGTCGCCTACTTGGAAGGTTCTAGGTCGCACTAACTTATCGTGAGCTTGAATCATTCGGGCTTTATACAACTCCAAATTTTGTTGAGCTTGAAGACGACATCCTTCAAGGCTTTCAAGTTCTTCTAAACGCAGTTGTGCATTTTGTTGAGTTGTGATCTGGTTCTGAATTGCAATTCTGAGTGAGGGGATTTGAACTTCCAGAGGGAGTACGGCCTCAGATCCATACACTAGTGCAAACGGCGTGGATTGGGTCGGGGTTCGATAAGTGGTCCTATAGGCCCACAAAGCTTCCACCAACCTCTCATCCCACTGACGTTTATTATCATCAAGGGTCTTTTTAATGATTTGAACCAAAGTTTTATTGAAGGCCTCAGCCAATCCATTAGCCCTTGGGTAATAGATTGTTGAGTATCTCCAATCAATACCATGGCGATTTGCAAAATTGTTGATCTTTGTAGACTTGAAAGCGGACCCATTATCGGATATGATTCTGCGCGGAACGCTAAATCTATATACAATATGGTCACGGAAAAATTTCATTACATGATGTGATATTACATTTCTTAATGGGACTGCTTCCGCCCATTTTGAAAAATAATCAGTCGCTGCTAAAATGAAGCGATGACCCTTTGATGAAGGAGGGTCAATTGGCCCAATGATATCCGTGCCCCAACTTTCGAAGGGCCACGAGGCTACCGTGGGATGCAACACGTTAGGCGGCTGATGTAAAACCACACCATGTACTTGACACTGATGACAACACTTTGCAGTTTTCATGCAATCGTCAATCATCGTAGGCCAGTAGTATCCAAGTCTTTTGATCTTCATTTTCATTTTTGGACCCGATTGATGAGCACCGCACAGTCCAGCATGGACTTCGTTAACGATCTTCAGGGCCTCACATTTGTCTAAACAACGGAGCCACATCTGACCAAACGATCGACGGTACAACGTATTATTAACTAGTACGTAGGATAGGGCACGTTTCTTAATTTGATGGGCAAGTGATTTCTCGCGAGGGAGCTCGCCTTCTTGAAGGTATTCAATTATCGGTTGTCTCCAATCTGCTTCTTCATCAACTGCTGAAGAGGTAGAAAGGACTTGGAAAATCTGTTTGTTGATGTACTCCAAATCTATAGGAGACAAGACTTGACGACCCTGCACCTCTATAGGGATGGAGTCTTCTTCTGGGCAGGCAAATTCCTTTGCAAGTTTTGTAAGGGCATCCGCCGAAGAATTACTTCCACGGGGAATCCTATACATAGTTACAATCGGAATTTGCTCGAGCAAGTGACAGGTGTACTGATGATATTTCAGGAGTTTAGGATTCAAAACTTTATAGATTCCTGCAATCTGGTTGATCACCAGTTGGGAATCACAAAAAATTTTAATCTCTTTAATCTCCATCAAAATTGTAAGTTCCAGACCAGTTATCAGGGCTTCGTACTCAGCTTCATTATTCGTACAAGGTTCTGATAAATGGTAGGAAAAATACATCATTCCCTTATCTGGTGTTATGAATACCAGACCAACTCCGGCTTTCCCGGGAATAGTAGATTCAGGTGTTTTGCCCCGTTGAGAGGACGCAGCACCGTCAAAATACATTTCCCAGGTTTTAGTAGTGGCTTCCTCAAAATTCATGATTTGCTCATCAGGTAAATCATCATTTAGAGGAGATTCCGCCGGCAACGGGTGTGCCGCAAAGAAGTCGGCGACGACCTGCCCTTTCACAGCACGCAGGGGAATGAAGGTGATTTCAAATTGAAGTAATATCATAGACCAACGAGCCAAACGTCCTGACAACGTAGGCCTGGTCATAAGATACTGCAACGGGTTAAAACTAGAAATCAAGTTAACTTGATGAGAAAGCATATAATGTCTTAGTTTTTGGGCTGCAAAAACTAAAGCAAGACAATGTTTCTCAATCGTTGGATATCGAATTTCCGTTGGTAGAAGTCTCCGACTTAGGTAGTAGAGAGCGTTCTCTTTCCCATCGTCATTGACTTGAGCAAGAAGGGCCCCAAGAGACTCGTCAAGGGCCGCAGTGTAAAGAATTAAAGGTCTCCCCGGAATAGGGGCTGCCAAGACTGGTGGATTCATCAGGTATTGTTTGATGTTTTCAAAAGCAGATTGACATTTCTCGTCCCAAATAAATTTGGCGTCCTTTTTAGCGAGGACCGAGAATGGTTGACATCTTCCGGAAAGATTGGAAATGAATCTTCTTATATACGCCAGTCTACCTTGAAGAGACCTTAGTTGAGTAAGGCTCCTAGGAGGCGGCATATTTAAGATAGCTTCGATTTTGGCTGGATCAATTTCAATTCCATGGTGTCTTACTACGAAACCTAGAAATTTCCCTGACGTGACACCGAAGGCGCATTTCAAAGGATTCATCTTAAGGTCGTAGCGGCGCAACCGCTCGAAGACGATTCTTAAGTCATAAAGATGAGCCTCTTTAACTTTACTTTTGACAACTAAATCGTCGATGTAGCATTCGACTTGATTGTGGATTAAATCGTCAAAGATTTGAGTCATAGCCCGCTGGTAGGTTGCACCGGCATTTTTTAGGCCAAATGGCATCACTTTATAACAAAAGATCCCTATAGGACTTCTGAATGCAGTGTTTCTCTCGTCTTCTGGGGCCATCTTGATTTGATTATAACCAGATGAGCCATCCATAAAGGAGAAAACAACATGCGAGGAGGCGATATCCACCATTAATTCTGGAATTGGCAAAGGAAATTCATCCTTAGGACATGCCTTATTCAGGTCTCTATAGTCAACACAGACCCGGATTTGACCATTTTTCTTTCGAACAGGCACAACGCTGGCTACCCAAGAAGGATATTGCTCCTCCCGGATAAATCCGGCTTCGGCCAATTTCTTAACTTCAGAAATGACTTGTTGTTCAATCTCCAGACGCATGCGTCGCGGAGCTTGTTTGACAGGAATGGCATCATGCCGGATTCCAAGTTTATGAACTGCTATATCGGCGGACAAACCCGGCATTTCGTCGTATGTCCAAGCGAAACAGTCCTTAAACTCGGATAGAAGTTGAATTAGATCCCTAGACTCATCCTCACTCAACAAAGAACTTATGAAAGTAGGTCGAGGGTCTTCTTTCCGTTCCAAGGTTGATTTCTTTAAGTTCATCAACTGTCGATTTAATTTCTTCTTCAAATTCAGGGGGTGCATCCCGAATTTGAACTTCATCTGAATCATCTGAGGTCTCTAAACAAAGTCTGTCGAGCGAATCGACGACTTCAGTAGGGACACTTTCAGATTCAAGATGGATGGTTATCATCAAGCAATATTCATCATCGTCAAACGAACTAACGGTACCAAAGCCGATACCACTCGTCCAATTTTTATTGAATTTGGAATTCCAAATACTTTGGTGGTATCGCGCTTGACCCTTAGTCCATTTACTCGGAACAAAAAAACTTTAGAGATAAGAGTTTTAACACCAAGAGGAAAGTAGCCGAAAGGTAATTCCATTAATTCATTGAAATCTGCCTCTTCAAGGATTACATCACCCTCATTCCTTGAAGAGGAGGTGCCAGGGAAGAACCTCTGGACTTTCCTTACTTCTCCGTCTAAATTAGGGGAGTCCTTAGTTACTAACCCTGAGACTCTGTCAGTTGACAGTGGGGTTAAGGCTAAGGATTTGACTACCCTATTAAGCTTTTCATACATACTCAATTCAGGCTCATCACTTTGAGGTTTAGATTTGTTACCCTCTTGGTCGCTATCTGAATCTAAAGTGAGATCAAACTTAGGAGGAAAATTGGATTTTTTGTGGTCAAAAGCAATTCTGTTACCCCTCCTTTTTGATTCTTCATCAGAACTTGTTTCAAGTTCGATGTACATTGGAGGATTTCTCTTTTCAATGGAAGGGCGACCTCGGCCGCGTGCTCTTTGGGCCATCCTTCCACCTCTTTGAGGTAGGTTGATTGGAGGCCTAAAGACCACGCGCTCGACGTCATCTTCGCTACTAGAATCGTCTCTTTTTTTATTCTTGACTTTTTCTTCTCTCAACTTTTGAATTGCTTTTGAACTTTGATTTTCTACTTTTTCCTCCTTAATGTTGATCTCTACCTTAGATTTGGTAGTGGACCCTTTAGGAACATAGTATGCAGCATCCTCGTAGATCCCAATCTCGTGAATAGAAAATGGTTGTAAATCACCCTTGATTTCAAACTCAATGCCATCTCGTTGGTACTTGATGCATTGATGTAGGGTGGAAGGAACCATCCTATACTCATGGATCCAAGGCCTACCTAGGAGCGCATTAAAGGACGTAGCCGAATCAATTATATGAAATTTCGCTTCAGTTTTTAATTCTCCTATCTCTAGAAGAAGTGTGATCGAACCTAAAGCCTTCTCGCCTTTTTCATTGAACCCACGAAGCACCAACTTGTCGGTTGAGAGCTTGCTAGTATCAACTCGAAGGTATGCGAGAGTCTTTATGTTCATCACGTTGACCGATGCACCCGGATCAACAAGAACTCTTGATAGTTTAAACTTTCCCACATTTACTGAAATGTAAAGTGGGCGATTGTGATCGGCAGTTCCAAGGAGTAGATCTTCATCAGAGAAGGTAACTCCTGGGATTTCTTTGAAGTACAAAGCTTCTTCCTCGGAAGTTGAAGCGAGTTGAGCTAAGCAAATCTCAGGGTCGAGAAGTGCTTTAATTAGAGTCTCCCTCATCTCTTTTGAAAGGACAAGGGCATCGTAGATGCTCAACTTAGCAGGCAACTTCCTAAGGTGAGCTAAGACGTTGTAATCGACACTTGGAACATTAACATCGGGACCCGGTGGATTTATAGGAGAGTTTTTGATTGTTGAGCAGGGACTTGAATCGGATCAGCGGACACAACTTGTTTTCCCTTTTCCTGAGGGGGAAGCCTAGGGGGTAAAACCTTGCCACCGCGTAGTTGCACTTGCACGATTTCATCGGAAGGACAAACTACGGGGAGGTCTACGCTCTCCTTAGGCGGTTGATTGTCATTTTCTGAATGAGAATCTGAATCTGAAAAGTCTATCACGACAGGACTCCCTTGAAAATTAATTTCAGGGGTATCACCATCTGATAAGACATCAAATTCATCTTCTCCTTGAAGGGTCAAATCCGGGGGGCTGAGTTTTTGAACTTCTTGATTATCCTCAGCTAGTTCAGAATTACTTTCAACAGAAGAGTCATTTAAAATCTCATTTTCAACACTAATCATCAAGATATTTGCAGAAGGATGTTTCTTTTTATTCAATTTTTGACCCTTTGCCTTTGATGGGGCAAAGTAAAAGTCAGATAACTTTAGTGGGGCTAGTGGTTTTGAGCCACCATCCACCACTTGTACACATCTCTCATCAACAAATTTCCTCTCTACAAGAAGTTCACTCTTTTCATTTTTCTTTAATACAGTAGTTCCTACGACTACTGGAGAGGAAATCGTCCCAACATCCTCCTGCGATGCCTCCAGCTCAACCTCCAAGATCGGGCCCCGGGCTCTCGTCGGTAACTGTTGAGAAAGACGGAAAGATTGGTTAATCGACTTTTTAAATGCCCGGGATAGTGCTAAATCCCAACCATCTTCAATGGACAAAGAAAGATTAGAATTAATACCTGAGATGAACTTGACAGATCCTTGATCCGGATTGACCAAGTATTCCTTTGGAATTACAATATTACCTTGACGGAAGTTCCAGTCGAGCCAACCCTTAAAGGGTATGCAATCTTCGATTGTGTGGCCTAGCATGCGGTGGTAAGGGCAAAAGTTTGGATCATCCTTTTTATTTGCCTCTTCCGGCTTCTTGGCCTCCGGCAATCGAAAATCTGGTTTCTTTAGAAGGCTTTTAAAAATTTTCTTCACTGACTCCCTTTTGAATGGATACGTACGAGCCAATCTCTCTTCAAAAGTGGGTCGGTGATATTCTTTAGTACGTTGAGATGTTACCTGAAATGGTTGAGATTTTTGAACTTGTTGATCTCGAGGATGATTTGATTGAACATTAAGTGGTTTCTTTCCTTTGTCAACTGCTGAAACCGTTGCTGTTCTCTTTTCAAAAGACTTCAACGGTTTGCCAGCTCTCTTATCTTCACTAGAATCCTTCAAGAATGGCATTTTGGAAGCCTCTTCTTGTAGATTACTAGCCTTGTTAAGGAGTTTCTCAAAGGTTTTTTATTGTAAACCCCTTTAACAAGAAGGCAACAGGCCCGTGGATATTCTTCAAAAGAATCTCCACTGCATGTTGTTCTTGTAATTGGGGTTCACATTTCATCGAGAGGTTTCGCCACCTCAAGATATAGTCAACCAAAGACTCACCCGGTTTTTTTGCTTTTCGATGACCAAATCGCCAACGGTTACTCGTTGTTGAGCTCCTGAGAATCTCTTTAAAAAGAGACCCTCAAGCTCTGTGAAAGTTCTTACGGAACCATTTGGCAAATCTGCGTACCACTCAAAAGCAATCCCGGATAGACTACTTACAAATTGGCGAAAAAGTAGAGCATCTGACCCTCCTGCATTGCAACAGCTTGCTCGGAAATGGGCCAAATGCTGTCTTGGGTTTTCTAAACCACTAAAAATTTTAAAAGAAGGTGGCACAAAACCTTTTGGATAAGGAACTGAATCATATTCTTCGGGGTAGGGTCTACCCTTTGGAACAGACACAGTTCCTTGTGAATGGGCTAAGGCCTCCCTTACCTGAGTCTCAATCATCTGACGGATGTCCTTTTCTGGCGGAGACACTGTAGAAGTAACTTCCGGGAGTTTAAGATTTGAATCAACTTTCCTGCTGTGCTCACCCACTGTGTGTACTATAGGCTGCAACTGCTCGGATCTCGATTGCTGTGATTGCAAAAGCTGACTCTGCATCTGTTCAACTCTAATCATCATCTCTTCAACTTTTCTTTCAAGATTTTTAATATACTCATCCTTCTCTTTCAATCTGACAGAACTATCTGAATCCGAGTCGACTGCTGCTGACTCTTCCTCCTTTCCAGAATGGTGCTTAGAAGGCTCAGCATCTTTAGCTGACGCACGAGTTTCAACCATGTGAACATCTGCTACTGGCTCTTCATCAACTAACAGATCATCTTCATCCGGATTGAATTCATCAACGGCCTTCTTCTTAAGGATATCTCTGATTTCTTGAACCACTTCCTCAACCGGTCTCCCATCTATTGCTTCAGCATAAAGTGGCAGATATCCATCGTAATCCATGACCTGGTCATATTCTTTCACATTCAACTTGTCAAAAATATCATTGATCTTAGCATCCTCCTCAGTAATCTGCTCACTAACTAACTGGTCTAACATTTCCTCATTGGGATCTGGAACTATCTTCTCCCCTCCGACTGTCCCGGGGTCGGTAGTCGCGAGGGTGACCTCCTCAGTTGGGTGAGGGGGACATCTACCTTAGTTGGTGATGGAGGTGCTTGGACAGCGGGGGGGCCAACATCAACGCGAATAGAGTCCTCACATCCCTGCACTGGGAGTCTAGGGAGTTCAACTGGTATTTGGATCTGAGGTTCTCTAAATTGTATCCCAATGCATTTGCTGAACTTCTTCCTTGCATATGACTCTACTGGTGACATGGGCCTCTTGCCCTTAACATCAACTGGCTTTGGCTCTTTAAAGACTCCCTCAGATTTTGCTGCCACTGGGGCCAGCTTCGATAGTTTTAAAGAAGGGGTCGGTGGTCTACCCTTAAAAGAGCGACTCGATCCAGGCCCGGTTAACACTATCTCCTCCGTTTTTGCGGAAGGGAGGCGAGGCACCCAGTGGTATCCATCTACCAAGACTGAAGATACAGGTTGTTTGACAAATTTCTTGTTCTTCCTCACTGGTTGAGGAGTCAAGTTCTTGGCTTCAGACTTCTCTTCTTTTAATACTTCCTTCTCAAGTTTGTGTGAAATTACCCCTTTCAACTGCTTTACATATTGCTCCTTTGTCTGCCCCACTTGGGCGGCACAGGTGTGGATGATATTTCTAATCATCCTGGTTTTCAGAACTTGCTTCTCTTTCGGGGTTTTCTTCACAGAATAGTCGACAGGGCTAGGCGGAGTGCTAGCTATCCGACTGACTCTCTCCTCCCCTGCAGCAGCTGCAAGGGGGTGAAAACGACTCCCTTTAAGGAGTGGAGAAGAGACAGGGATTGGCAGCTCCTCAGCAGCCTCAAGTTCAACCTTAGTTAGGGCTTTCAGCTCAGCCACCTTTTTATTCTTAGTGATCTTCTTCCTTACCCTCCTTAGGTAATTCTTTCTGGCATTCTTACTGCCATAGAGGGACTCAGTGCTAGAAGAACCCTTTTCAACCATAACCACAGTCTTGCTTTCAACAGTTGGTTCTTCATTCTTTTCCTCTTCCTTTAAGGACTCCTTATGTGCAGATGCCAAATCTAACAATGAACAATGATGAGGAGGGGCATCATTCCCAGCTCCTATGGCTAGTTGGACTAAAGGGGCTTTCTCTCCCTCTACAGCAAGATCCACTAGGGTATTTCCATCCATAACCAACTTAAGGGACTTGAATCCTATCCCAAACTGAATTGAATTCTCAAAAACCATTTCCTCAATCATCAAGTCACGGTCCATGGAGAACAGGAGTCTTCCGGCCATTGCAGGTAATTTGAATGTCTGAGATTTAGAGAAGAGAAATTTGAATCAGAATTTTGAATTAAGTTTTTGAAAAGTAATCTATATCTTATCATGTATATCGAATTATAAAAATTATAATTCGGTATACAATAATAAGATATAGAAATTAACTTTGATTTAAAGAAGATCTGAATTTTTATTGTATATGTGTAACTACAAAAAAAATATTGTAGAAACACATAACAATAACGATTTGAATTTGATTTGAATGAAATTAGAGAAAATGTTTGAATTTGAAGATGATCGAGTTTTCATCGCACATGTTTTACCATTGGAGAGTGCTATGGTGCTACATGTAACAATGAGGATTGAATTGAATTTGAAGGATGAAGGTTTGAAAATTCAAAAATCCGGCAGCATTTCCCCTTATTTTTGGAACTCAAGGTGTTGAATTTTCATTCAACAGAAAGGTTCTCAAATAAATATAGGAAAAGCTATTAAGAAAGCTTCACTCTCTCAACCCTAAGAATAATCAAAGGGTAAAATGTTAAAGACAAACTTTTACCGGATAGAATTTAAGGGTTCGTTGTATATGAGAACATATAACAACGTCAATCAATTGTTTTTAGAAAATTCAAAAATCCGGCAGCATTTCCCCTTATTTTTGAGACTCAATGTGTTGAATTTTCATTCAACAAAAAGGTCTACAATTATAAGGAGAAAATACTACAAGGTTTTCAAATACAATTGAAAGTTGAAATTACTGAAGGCAAAAACTTGCCGAGAAAATTCAAGGATATGTCGTATATGCTTCTTACAACGATTGTCGTAGGAAGGTATATAGCGACAATCAATCAATTTGAAATAATCTTTTAAAGAGATGTCGAAAATTCAAAATTTCGGCAGCATCTCCCCTTATTTTGGGACTCAATGTGTTGAATTTTTATTCAACAGAAGGTCCACATTACTTAGGAGAGATTTATTTAGAATTTACTTGACTCTTTCATTCTAGTCAGTGGGCTAAGAATGAAATGTCATAGCATAATTCTACCGGTATAATTGAATTTTAAGACAAACCTTAAAAGTGAATGTTACACTTGATCGTATATATTGAATTGAAATTGTTACAATTCAATATACAACGATAAAACGTAACGATTATCTAGACGTTGGAATGATTAAAAAACTCTACTAAAAGATTGTGAATTTTGATCTTAAAAGTTGAAGAAATTTTCTATAAGTTATATAACTTAGCATGCCACTAGAAACCCGAGCACACTAGTTTCTAACATTTATAGAAAGGTTTAGAAAGGAATAGGCTTGACTCTTTCGCTCTACCAACCAAGTTGGAGGCAAAATGTCCCAGCCTAAACTAAGGGAGGTTTCCAACACTCACCTCTCATTACACATGTCTTAATTGAGTTGGCCACACTCACCCAAGAGAGAAATGGGAGAGGGACCAACGGAGAGAAGGGTAGTTAAGACTACCGATTCAATAAAATTTACATCGCTATTAGAGATGGAGAGTGAGATCTTCCCCAGCGGAGTCGCCATTTTTGTTTTGATTGAAAAGTATATTTAAATATATAATTAATTTTGAAAATATTTAATTATTTTTTGGGAATATTAAATTCAAACTTTAATTTTGAAATCTAACACAACATTAGGAACAATATATCATCTCATATGGAGAAGATATTGTTCACTAATTGGTTCATATTCCAAAACTTTAAAACTATCCAAATTATCGTAGTCAAAATTCAAAATCATTTGACTATGCTAACTTGGATAGGAAATCATTAATTTCATAATCAAAGTTATGATAATAATTGATATATCTCTCCGAAGAAAGAAAATATCAATCATTTTCGATCATTTTGAGAATGACGATAATGATTGTTGTATTTTTCCCAAAAATAATTAGTTAGGGATTTTTTTTTGAAAATTTCAATTTTAGAAAATTGGATCTGGGTTTCCAAACCTCCTACGAGCGCAAGCCCTCGTAGTTAATTACATCGTAGGAAAATTAGAAGTTTTCCTACGAAAACTCTCGATTAAAATAGCGATATAACTTTTATTTAAGATTTCAAAGCTAGATATCAAAGGAGATAAAGGGTTAGAAATTCAAATGGGATTGGTTCAAGATTGAACACTTATTTTTGAAATCAAGGGAAGAGAAGTAGGGGATGTTTTGAGATTCTGAATTACTTCAGAAACATTCCAATCTATCCTAAGTGTTGGGTTTATATTTGATTGAAAGAAATTTTTTAGTTTGAATGGTCAATTTTATTAGAAAGTGGGATTCAAATCCCAGAAGTTGAGGTCTTATGGCCCGAGCCAGCCTCAGAACCTAAGTCTAAATTGGGCACTCGAAATTAGTACCCCGAACCTAGCTAGTGCAATGCGGATCTGGTCTTACCCCGGCCTGGATTGGGGAGCCAGCTAAACCACCTAAACGATTTTAAAATATGAGTCCGGTCATTTAATGTTGAGTGATAGGGACGTTAATTAGAAAATTTTAGAGGAATGGGGTCGACATCTAGAGCAGATCCTTAATTGACCCCTTTAACTTATGTCGGGTATTCGATGTCTAAATAGATGCAATTTAAATATTAGACTCCTTTAAATTTGTTACTAATGCGATGCATGCTAATTGACTCGATTGAATGCAAAATTTGTATGTAGCAGTTTAAAAATTTTGGCTTAGAAAATAGGTTTTATCCTAGAGATTGCATAACATCCCCTTGACAGATCGGCACCCTCATAGGTCAGGTGGCCTGCCAGAACCCGCAGGCGGGGAGATGCCTAACAAGGTTGAGAAAGTACAATATGTATGCATGAAAAACCCTCGGCGAGTCCGAGCTTACTTCTTAAGACCGTTTAGAGTTTCTATCTTATCTTAAAAATTTTATTTAATTAAAGTAGAAGAATTTTTGACAGACCCCTAAGAGCCTAAATTCGAATTCCAGGTCAAACCAAATACGGCATGCAAATAAAAAGACTAGAAAAGCAGGAGTTCTAATGCGCAATCAAATTAAACAAATCAATTAAATTTATCAAATTGAATGTCCATATGGCAAGTGCCACTTATTATTACATCTCAAAAATTACAAGAAATTAAAGTGGCCGGGCACCACTGACTACAACCCGGATTTCTAATCCTAAATTAAATGAATTTGAAATTTGGGATTCTTCTCGTTGTCCATTTCTTCGTCTTCTCACGAACATCTTGATTCGTCGGTTCCGGATACCCAAATGAAAAGAAACTCCCCTTTAATTGGGGTGTTATCTTTCCTCTTTGGATATTTGAAAGAGATCCTAATTTGACTTCCAAATGGAAGAAGACTCTCCCCTTTAGGGATGTCTTCACCTCTTTGGAATTCAAATTGGATCGAATATCCCAAATTCAAATCATTTTAAACAATTACAACCTTTATACAATCAAATTTACATCTCAATTAAAAAAAAAAAATCTAGACTCGATCCTGCAGGGTTATCCTAATAATCAACAGTTATATACTCAATCCCAAGCAGTTATAATATAGAAAATTGAAATGCATTTTTTTTTAGCCACACTTGGCCATGCTCTTTTTATTTAAAGGGGGTCTTAAGCGCGGCAGGTACCTGTGCAAAGAGTTATATATTTTTTTTATTAACCGCCCCCTTTAATTTCAGCTCCTTGTATGAGCATGGCCACCTGCATAAGATTGCACAAATATATAGACTTCGTTCCTAGCCTATGGGTAGGTCTAACGCACAATCAAACACATAGTGCAGAAAGCAAGTAAATAAACACAACAATTCTACACTAGCAAACAGCATGCAGTGAAAGCTACGAAAATCCGGCACACAGCAGAAAAAAAAAAAAACCACCGGCCTATCCTAAAACTAGAGTCGGTGATCCTAGCACAACATCTAAAGTGTGTGAGGTAGGTCGTGTGGTTTTGATATATCCTAAATAGGATTATTAATTAAAGTTGTTTCAAATTTGATTGGTTGAAAGGCTTAAGGGATTTTTAATTAGAATTTAAATATTAATATTTTAAATCTTTTAAAATCAATTATTTAATTATTTGTTGGAAACCATCTTTGTTTCACACCGAGGCCGTGAAGTTTATTTCACCTTCCTTGGGGCTGAGTAAACAGCCTTGTAGGCCTGGGTTACCCAGTGGTACCCGAGTTAATTAAGTAGCTTAAGTTGATTAAGACTCAAAAGTTAATGAATTTTATCCAAAATTGGTTGATTACTGATTTTAGAAGTTAATTAATGAATTCTGGAGTTTTAAAATGAATTTCAAGTTTTTATGAATTTTAGAATATTTTAATGATTTAATTAAGGGGTTAAATATTGACTTTTTGATTAAGCTCAAATTCTGGAAAGTTTGTATTTTATTAAAATACTAGACCTTACTACGATCAGTTAGACAGTAAGTATGTTGAAATCGGATTTTTCTACATTTTATTACAAAGGTTTGAAGTTTTGAACTGGTTTTAAACTATGGTTTGACCAAATTGTTGACTTTTTGAAATATTACAGATTTCTGGAGTTTAACATTTTTGATAAATACTAGGAGTTATTATGAGTTGAATGCAAGTGAGTTTGTTCAATTTAGATTTTTCTGGAATTAGTTATGAATATTTGAAGTTGGATGTATTTATTGGAATTATTGAAAATCCTTAATTAAAGGGGCTTTTTGGGATTTTGATCCAAATGTGATCCAAACTCCTTGAAATCAGCTCCAAAGGTCAGGAATGACCTAAGGAGAGATTCCCAAGTGTTTGGGAAATTTTTTGGGAATTTTTTAATAATTATTAATTAATTATATGAATTAAATATTCAATTTCACTTAAAATTAGATTAAAGTTTAAATTGCTGTCAAATAATTTTGGTTTTAATTTTCATTGGTTTAGGATTCAAAACTGGTCAGTTAGAGGGGTTATACATATTTTTTGGAGTTAAAATGAATTTATTACATTTTCTGGAAGATTTTAAGGCTTAATTAAGGTTTGAACTTAGGAAATTTAATTAAGGGCCTTAATGATCTCTAAATTCAGTAAAAATCTTTCCTAGTGGCTGTACATGTCACTAAGTTCAAGTGTTTGAAGTTTCAACTCAAGTAGAAATGAATCCTAATTATTAGAAATGTTCTAAATTTTCTAGCAAGGGTCCTTAATTGTTGTCCTTAATGACACTAGGTTTGATGGGTTCAAATCAATGTTTTTGCTAACCCTTGAACTTAACATATAAGCAAACACACACAATCAAACAAATCCTTAGATCTAGGAGAACCTAGACTAAGTGGTGTGTGTATATAACTTAAGCATGCCAAAAACTATCAAAATTAACTTAACTTAAATCTTAATTAGTGAAGAGCTAAAACACAACTATGCATTAATTAATCCCCATAATTTCTATTCAAATATGCTTAATCTACATTTAAAATTTCAAAGGATCTCCTTAAAAGTTTAAAATTTAGATAAATGTACATTTTAAAATAGATTATATATATATATATATATATATATATATATATATATATATATTCAAATAATTTTTTTTTTAAAATAAAGTAATTGAAAATACCATTAAAGTTCAATTTGTGGGGTTAAGAGGTCTATTGATTTCAAGCTATTTGAAAATAAATATTATTTTGGAAACAAATAATATACTACTTTATCAAGTAGTAATTAAATACTAATATATTCAAATAATTAAAATTACTCAAAATGAACTAAAATTTTATAGTTTAAAATCAATTTTGAATTAAAATTTTTCAGGAATCTTTTATATATATAATAATATTTTCTAATTTAAATTAATTTTAATTTATATATATATATATATATATATATATATATATATTTTTTTTTTAATTTTGAAGTTAATTAAAAATAATAATTTCAAATTAATTAAATTCAAAAATAGTTCTTAAATTTTATTTAATCTAGACTTAATCATCTCTGAAATTTTCAATTATCAGAATAATTTTATAAAATAATTATTTAAATTATTAATTAATCAAAAGTTATTTAAATTACTAACAACATATAGATTAGAAAATTAATAACTATTCAAACATAACTCCAACAGCTATGTAAAAATTACTGAAGGTCAGATATGTACTCACCAATATTCACACCAAATTTTGGTTTAAAATAATTTTTATTTATTTTTATATAAAATAAATACAGAAAAGTGTATAAGTGAAATTACTTTTAAAATATAACATATTTTTATTAAGGAAAAGTTTTAGAAAATAGAAGATTAAAAACTGAACAGAAAGAGGTATTATACAGATTTTTTGGTTTTATATTTTATTTGTTATGATTTTTTGAAGTTTTATTAATTAAAATACATTTTTTTTTTTTTAAAAAAAATCATTTATAAAAGGAATGGCGGCGCGGGTAGCTACGTGGCACAGCGGGATTCGCTGGATCGAAACACGCGGCGGCGGCGGCTGACACGCGTCACGCGCCGAATGCCTCACGCGGTTTCACTTAACCACGTAGGCAAGCGATGGCGACCGTCCGATCCTCCGCATTTCGGGATCAATGGTTTTGATCAGATCTCACGATCTGATCTTACAGACGGGAAATCGGACGGCTGACGCTCGATCCCGCGGTTCAGAACAACGGCCCAGATCGAGTTGGACGAAGATCCGATCCGACTAAGGCCTGCACGCGGTCGTACCAGCGCGTGAAATGGCAAAATCCGGTCCGTTGATCGTAAAATCAACGGTCAGAATTTCGCAGACCTGACCCTAACGAAGAAACCGAAACCCTAAACACAAAAATGGTTCGTTCTCTCGATCCAATGCATTAAATCATTTGAAATTTTAACCCTAGATGCACTAGGTGAACAGAAATAATGGGGATATGCTTAAAATATCAAATGATAGCTAAATGAAAATGCTAATTAAATCTATGTGTCTTAAGCTAAGTTGAGGGATTTACATTGATTTAATGGACGGTTTACACCGCTTATGGACTCTCTGAACTTGTAGACTGTCCACGAATAAGTTCCTAGTTGACTCCAAGCTCCGACACACCACGAATCGCCTGGAATAAGCTTTGAACGGATTTGAGCTTGAGTTCGCCGGAATGTATTCGCCGGCGGGGTTGATGGCCGGGTTTGAGTGGGGAGATGTTGAGGAATCTCTGGGGAGCTCAATGGAACAGAGATTCAAGCTGGAGGAGCTCTGGACAGGTGAGAGAAAGCTATGATTCGAATCAGGCTCATTTGAGCCTTTTTGCCCTATTCAATCCCTTCCAGATTGAATGGAGGGCTGGGATTTACTGGATGAGCTTCCAGATGAACGACATCTGTCCAGGGAGTTGGTGGGAGCAGAAGCCAAGGACATGGAGAGGACATCCTAGGTGGAAAGGGCTTTTGTCTCACATGAAACCCAAGGATTTAATTCAAGCCACTTGATTTCAATCCAAGGGCTGAGAAAGACCTTGAGAATGTTCCAGAACTTAATTAAAATGGCTGGAATGGTTTAAGGATCAAAGAGATTAGTTTTAAATGGGTTTTAATTAACTTTGACCACTCAAGACCCTTGGTTTGACAGTTTGACTGGTCCATATGCCACTTGGCCTGCTGATGTGGCAATGAGGGGACCTTAGAAAATTATTTGAAGGGTTTGGAAGAGATTGGGCTAGCTTGAATCAAGCCATTTGGGCACTTAAGCCTCTTAAAGGGATTTGTTGACCATGTTGACCAGTCAACTGGTCAACCCAGGGTGAGGTGGCAGCTAGGGCCACTTGAGGGATTAATTAAAATATCTTGGATAGAATTTGCCCAAGACTTTATATGTATTTGGAATTTAATTTAAAATAAATGGGCTTAAGGGTTGATTTTGGTCAACCTAGGTTGACTGGGTCAACCGGATTGAACCAAGGTGTGAGTCTGGTCTGGACAGGTTTGAAAAGGTATTTGGAGACCATTGAGGGTGGTCCCTAGGTCTGGGGAGGTTAATTTGATCAAAATCCCTATTTGAGCCCTTAAGGGCCTGTTTGGTCAACCTAGGTTGACTTGGTCAACTAGGTGGACCCAGGGGTTAGGAATGAGTCCAATAGGTTTGAAATGACATTTAAAACTTGCTGCAAGTGATTACATTCAATTCGGAGTTCATTTGATTTAAAATCAAAGTTTGAGCCCCATGGGGGTATTTTGGTCATTTTTGGCTCATGGCCACTAAGGGCTGAGATGAGTCCAGAAAATTCCAGTTTATCACTCAACATATCAATATTAAGGGTCTGGAAGCGACTAGAGGATTTGGTGAAGGCTCTAAGGTCAAAAACTTCACAGTGATAGGTCCAGTGGCGTGGGCTGTAAATATTTGAAGGTTTTACAGCCTTTGGATTTCAATTAAGTTTCTGGGGTTAGAGACCTCAGAATGGGCTCAAATTTTGAGGGTTACCTCTAGAGACATTACCCGTCAGTGTGCAACTGACAGACTCTGAATCGGAGGTCATTTAACTAGGTTTCAAAGTGTTTGAAATTTCAATGGAAAAGGCCTTTAGGACAAAACCCTAAGACTTTGGATTTGGCTTGATTGACCTAAAATCTAGGTAGATCCTAAGGTCTAAGCTCTAGAAGAATCCTCAGGATTCTAAGAGGATCCTAGGATTTGAATTAATTAAATCGATCTAAGGTCAGATTTGGATACCTTTTACTCGATGCTTTGCAATGAAGAAATTCATCTTCAGCAAGAACAGCAGCGCGAAGCACAACAAACCTCCTCTCCGACCGCCCTATACGTGTGAGACCTCGTTCCCTTACTGTTCCTCTCTGATTTGAATTTTTTCTCTCAGGATCGTCCAGAACGATTGGAAATCGTCCAGGCCGATCGGCACTGTAGAAAATATCGGCCTGAGAATAGTTCTGGGAGTCGTCCAGGCCGATCATTTTTTGTCTGATCGTCCTGGGACGATCTGGCGATCGGCCGGGCCGATCCGACTAAGGATAAATGAAAATCTGGTCGTTTTGAGGAGAGAGAAAATCATTTTTATAAAATCAGATATTTTGAGGAGAGAGAAAGAGAAAGGGAAAAAGAGAAAAACCTGGTTTTGGAGGCCGCGGAGCGCTTTTCGTCAGACGCTGCTGTTGGGAAAAGTGTAGATCTCGTGGTAAGGACTCCGAACCCTATTTCTGTTTTCAAAGATATTGAGTTTTGACCGAGTTATGATCTGTTTTGTGTTTTCGTAGTCGACTTTTCGACGTGATTTGGATTTGGCACAACTTTCACCGCACAACTTTTGATATGTTATAGATATGATCATTGCACATGATTTGACTGTATTCTACGAAGATTTTACCGGTCGGAATTGATTCTACGCGATTTTAATCGAATAGAAAATTATCGGGACTTGATTTGATTTGATTTCTATAGGGCAATAGTATTGTATTGATGTCATCGATATTCTTCTGTAATTTGGTGAGATTTGGAATTTGTGCCTTTTTGCAGGATTTTTGTGTAAATTTGACCGACTGCCGTTACGCTGCCCGATTTTCGTATGATTTCCGAATTTTCTGGAATTGATAGATTGAATTGATATGTGTATGACTATTGATATGATTGTTCCAGATTTCTTTATTATTGCTTATTGCATCGATTATTGCATTGACTATTGATCGAATTGATTGATACTGAAAGATACTGAAAGACAAGTGGGAACCTAGTTGAACGTTGGTTGGAGATAGATATTGACCTGTACAGGATGGTGGGCCGACGGGCTTTCCTTTAAATATCGATCATGGATTTCTACAACAGCACTATAACGATTGGGAGTTATAAGGAGTTTTATATGCCGACGGGCGGCCGACGGGCAAAAGAGTGACGACTCTTCTTGATAGAACCAACGTGCGGATATCTACAACAGCAATATAGATTCTACAACAGCACTATCGATCATGACTAGTGTTTGTGCTTGTCGAGTAAGACCATTGTACTGATTTGCATGTGTACGACTGAATTTCCTGATCTGCATTGATTTATTGATTTCCGATTGATTTATTGATTTGATGGATTTATCGAATTGATTTCTTATCGTACGGATTCATTGATTTCATCGATTGATTTCATTGATTGATCACTGAGCATAGCTACTATTAATTATTGATATTGATATGGACATGGACGGCATAGATTCATTGATACCATTGATTCTGCATTGATTCGACTTGCTACTGTAGATTTATTGTATTGTCCTTCCGATTGATTTGATCGACTTGATAGTATAGACTGGATTTGATTGATTGATTGATTTGACGGATTTATTGATTTTATTGATTTATCGTATTGCTTTTCCGATTGATTTTCTCGATTTAATTACTTCGTAGATACCGGCACCGATATTGATATGGATTCTGCGTATTGATTCATAGATATTGGCACTGATAGATGTTGTAATGATTTATAGATATTGACACTGATATTGGTATAGATTGTATCGATTGATAGAGACCGATATAGACATTGATATAGATATGATATTGACATATGGATATTATTGATACGACAGATCCTGATAGGTTATTGATTTATCGTAGAATAGATTTCTTTAGGGAGCTGATTGTATTGATTTCAATTGACCTGATGATTTCATTGTATAGAGGTTGATTTATTGAGTTGATTCGATTGTTCGATGGATTTCCTTGCTGATAAATAATTGACTAGAAGAATTAATTGGTAAGATTACACGATAGATTGATCTGCAAGTAGATGATCTGATAGGATTCCTTTATATTGATGTTATAGATGGATATGCTAAGTAAGACGACTAGATGACCGTATTGATGTTATCGATAGCAATAGATAGAGACTGTAGAGCTTGATTAAGGCATTGATTTTGAGCTTTATGGATTTCTTTATTGATTGAATAGATGATATAGATACATTGAATTGACTAGACGACACGATTGATTGAACTGATAGTATTGATTGAGAGTATTGATTGATAGACACTACTACGTTGATTGGATATTGACTAGGAGCACTTATTGATTTGAATGCTGAGACGTATTGATTTATCGATGTTTTTACTGCTGATTTGATTTCCGCTGTGTAGACTTGATTTTATTGACTGGATTTCCGTATTGCATAGACTCATTGACCATTGATTGACTTGATTTTATTGACCTGCATATTGATAGCATCGCCGTGCTTTGATTTCAGTTGTAGGCTTTGGTGACCTGCTGGGCTTTGTAAGCTCATTATATGTGGTTTAAATTTTCAGGTCCGAGCAAGGCAACTGGAATGGAGTTCGATCAGAATGTCAGACGAATCCTTTCACTATTTGATCTTGGGGCATCACAATACGCGCCATCGAACAATCAAGCTCGCGTGAAGCCATCTCGTCGCTTCATCAAGAGCAAGAATCCGATCAGTTCTTCCTCTCCCGTGGCATCTGTCAATAATGCTAACACCTCTACCCGGCCGACCTGTCAAATATGCGGCAAACTCGGCCACATAGCCCTCATTTGTTGGCATCGATCAAATTACAAATACGCTCCCACAGACACCCGTCAACCCCGTGCCTTTCTTGCAAATCCACCATCTGCATCCACTCAAGACTGGGTCTTAGATTCAGGTGCCTCCACGCACCTCACACCGGACGCGAATAATCTGTTTCATCCCACGGCTTACTCCGGCTTGGACTCGGTCTCCGCTGCAAACGGATCCACCATGCCGATCCATAACACCGGGCAAGGCCTCCTACCGCTTCCTGACACTTCTCGTAAGCTCTTCCTACGAAATCTTTTTCATGTCCCGGCTTTAACGCACAACCTCCTCTCGGTATCAAAACTAACTAAAGATAACTCCATTTCAATTTCTTTCGATGCTAATGGATTTGTTATTAAGGATATCCAGGACAACTGCCCGCTTCTTCATGGTCGTCTGCTTAACGGTCTTTATCAACTTCACCTCCCACCGGCTACTCAACATACTGCCCTCACAGCATCCACACCGACAGCTTGCCTGTGGCATACGCGGCTTGGGCATCCAAGCTCTCAAGTGATTACAACTTTAGCTAAACAGTTTTCTGAAATTCCTATTGTACCTCAATCTTTTTCTTGCGTTTCATGTAACCTGGCTAAAAGCCATAAACTAGTCTTTAATAAAATTGAGCGCATGACCTCTAATCCTTTTGAGTTGATTCATACTGATGTCTGGGGTCCTGCTCCCCTGCCCTCGGTTGAAGGATACCGTTACTATATCATATTCATTGACGATCACACAAGATACTCTTGGCTCTATTTAATGCATTCCAAGCAAGAAGCACTAACTAAATTTAAATCTTTTTGTGTCTTACTCAAAAATACATTCAATCAGACA
Source organism: Dendrobium officinale (assembly GCA_019514585.1). Lineage (NCBI taxonomy): Eukaryota > Viridiplantae > Streptophyta > Magnoliopsida > Asparagales > Orchidaceae > Dendrobium > Dendrobium officinale. The sequence goes on along the minus strand of CM033691.1, from coordinate 47,425,531 downwards.
CCAAAGATTCTTCGCTCGGACGGAGGTGGGGAGTTCACCGGCAACCTATTCAAACATTTTCTTCATGAGAATGGCATCCTACAGCAGCTATCCTGTCCTCATACGCCAGAACAAAATGGCGTTGCTGAACGCAAGCATCGCCACCTCCTGGAACTAACACGAGCATTACTCCACGACTCCGGCGCTCTACACAAATTCTGGGCTGATGCTATCTCCACGGCACACTACCTGGTAAACCACCTTCCCTCCACCGCCATAAATAATCAGATTCCCTCGCAGGCTCTTCACGGCAAGCCGCCCACTTACAACCATCTTCGGACCTTCGGATGTCTCTGCTTCCCGTGGCTCAAACCATATTCGCCGGACAAACTATCTCCAAGGTCTGCGGAATGCGTCTTCCTGGGCTATTCTCCGTTCCACAAAGGATACAGATGCTACAACATTTCCAGAAATCGCACCTACATTTCCCGTCATGTGGTGTTCTACGAACAAAACTTTCCTTTTAAAACTTCCACCACCACCGCACCAACGGTTGAACTAGCTCCTCCGTCAGCTGCCTCACCCCTTCTTCTCCCGCCGACCACTATCACACCCAATCCCACGGCTCAGCACAACATCAATTCCGAAATCCCCACTACCACACCAAACCAAGCACCTAGCCAAATTGTCTCGCCAGCTCATATTTCTCCTACCCGCACATCTGGTCCGGCCTCACAAGACCGCCGCAATCCGCCTCAGCTCAAACCAACTCACCAAATGCAAACGAGACTCAAATTCGGGATAACTAAACCCAAGCAAATTTTTAACCTCCTGACCCATCACTTACCCAGCAACACACCTACCACATTTAATCAAGCATCCAAATATGATCACTGGAGGAAAGCCATGGCGGATGAGATATTAGCTCTCCACAAACAGCATACCTGGTCGCTAGTTTCCCCACCACAGAATAAGCCAGTTTTAGGCTGCAAATGGACTTTCAAAACAAAATTGTTACCGAATGGCCAGATCGATCGATTCAAAGCCAGACTAGTCGCTCTCGGGTACACTCAGCAATTCGGTATAAAACTACACCGAAACGTTCAGTCCGGTCGCTAAAATGCCTACGATACGTATGCTGCTCACCTTAGCCCTCAACCGGAAATGGTCTATCCATCAACTCGACGTCTCGAATGCATTTCTCCACGGCGACCTACCTGAAGATGTCTACATGCGTCAACCACCCGGCTTCGTCGACCCGCACAAACCCGACGCCGTCTGCAAGCTCCACAAATCTCTGTATGGCCTCAAACAAGCACCTCGCCAATGGTTCAACAAGCTTACTACGTTCCTTCAAAATCAAGGATTCAGGTTCAGTCGTTCCGACCCATCACTTCTCATCCTTCATAAAAATCATATACAAATCTACTTTCTCATATATGTCGACGACTTTCTTGTAACAGGAAACGATAATTCGGAGATAAACAGGCTTCTCGGACAGCTCCAGTCTCAGTTCGCACTCAAACAGCTGGGGCAGATCTCGCTCTTCTTGGGAATCCAGGTAATTCAATCCTCAAACGGCTATTTTCTTACTCAACAGCACTACGCTTCAAAAATACTCCATGATGCAGGATATGATGAATGCAAGCCGTCCCCAACGCCGGTTGTACCTGCACCGAAGCCAGTGCAGTCGGTCAGTCCTCCGTTTCACGATCCCACACTATACCGCAAGTTGGCTGGTTCCCTCCAATATCTCTCCATAACAAGACCAGACATTGCATTTGCCACCAACATGGTCTGTCAACATATGCAAGCCCCGACCGATCAGGATTTCAAGGCCCTCAAACGCCTCCTAAGCTACATCAAAGGCACCATTACTTACGGGATTCCCATCACCAACGGATCGCTAGAGCTGCGGACATACTCGGATGCGGATTGGGCGGCTGATACCTCTGACCGGAAGTCAATCATTGGCTACTGCACTTTCTTAGGTCCAAATCTCATCTCCTGGACCGTCAAGAAACAACCCACTGTAGCAAGGTCGTCCACAGAGGCCGAATATCGCTCCTTATCGGCGGCCGTCTCCGACGTAATTTGGTTACGTCGTCTTGCCGAGGAGCTCCAAATACCGCAACGATTTTCCACTCCAATCCACTGCGACAACACGTCTGCCATTGCCATCGCCAAGAACCCTGTGTTTCATGCCCGGACGAAGCACATAGAGATCGACTACCATTTTATACGCCAACACATCAGCACTAACTCCATTCAACTTCTTCACATCTCCTCAAATGATCAGATCGCTGACATCTTTACCAAACCGTTCTCCATCTCTCGGTTCAATGCTCTACGAGACAAATTAAGCATTCGACCCTCGAATGCTTAATTTGCGGGAGGGTATTAGCAGATATTACATATTTACAATTGTGTATTTACGGTTTTACATTCAACTGTACATATATATACTCATACGTGTATCAATTACATCCATTCTATTCAATAAAAATACTTTTCTTCTTCCCTGTCTCTTGGCTGTGTCCGCCGGCTTCTGTTCAAGAAGCATTCTTCTCAAGGAGCGGGTGGTTCTCAAAGCTCGTTGATTATGCGGCTCGGGTTATTGTCAGCAGCGTCTGTGGCTTCTTCTCCTCCGTCTTCAGCAAGGGCCTTCCCGCTACTCCAGGTTGCTTTTGCTTCCGATTTGAGTTTTCTTTCAACATTTGTACGTTTTTTTTAATGAGGTTAGGATTTGGGATTTTTAACAACCGTCCTTTTTGTGCAGAGGAAAATACTACAACGATGGAAGAGGTTCCTGAAGTAATCAAATTTAATAGCAAATTTGATTCAAAATTTCAAATCTAAAATTAAATTTAAAATTTTAACAATTGATATTAATTATGATCATACAAACTTCATTATTCACGAATTTAAAATCCAAACGATAATATTTAATAAGACAAACTTAATGATACATAAATGTTTTGATCTGAATTTAAATGAACTTACCTATTTCAAATCATAAATCAATAACTTTATGAGGTCATTTTAGGATGAACAAAGTTCTTTAAATAACAAAATAAGAGACTTGTGTGAACAAAGTTCTTTAAATGTTTTGATAGCACTAATTAGTATTTTATATGCATGAAATTATTATTATAATGAAGTTTGTACTCGGTGTTCTTTAAATAATAAAAGTATGACTACATTACAAAAAAAAACAAATTTAAAGCAGAGAATTGGAATCTTGAAGCCATGCTCATTATTACAGAACTTATTTCCGTTTGGATTTTATTAACTATCTCCGAACAATGATCTAATGTACATATGCATCTAAGTAGTGAAACAAACAAACATCTAAGACAACAAACAGTTATCACAATTCACTAAATAATTACAACACAGCTTAACCGAACAAAAGTAGGAAAAATAGAAAGAAGCTTTAAATTGGAACAATATCCAAGCAGTCATAATCTTGCTGCCAGCACAGAAAATAGTCATCTTCTCCAACTTCCGGATAAGCATAAGGCAAGGCTTCAATCTGCTCCATCGCCGCTCCCTCCGGAGCCTGCAAATAGCACTGTTGCGCTGCTTCGGTAACTACAGATTGTTGCTTTGCTAAAATCTCTTCATATTGTTTTCAACTCATCAACTCCCATCGAATGCAAGTCAATATCCCACCAAAAAAGATTCTCCAGTTGGTTGATCTTGGTTCGATGGATTTGGAACAACATTTAGAAAGTGGTTAAGGACATGGTCGACTGAAGGTTGGCCAAAGAAGTAAGGCTTGCCGGCGGGAGAGAAAACGACGACAGCGACTTCAACGCCACAAAGAGTGGAAAGCTCACTGGCCTTTTTAAACAGACCTTGACGTCGCTTTGAGAAGCAGACTTGTCGTTTCTGTTCTTCTTCTATGCGCTTTATTTCTATCTTCCGGCGGCCTTTGCCTTTTTTCTTTTTTATCTCCGCCGGATCCATCAGCTTTGTAGATCGTGAAGAGTCACCGGAGAAGTTCGGACTTTGAGGCAACGAGGAGACGTAAGTTCAGAGAGAGACAGAGAGAGAGAGAGAGAGAGAGGGCAGGGGAGACTAGAAGTTTAGTGGAATGACGAGTGACGCAGAGGAACGGAACAGAGATATTATTTATAAGCTTAGGAAATGTTTTTCAGGCGTTAATAAAAGAAAGATTTGAATTTTCGGAGAAGATCTTTAACCGTTATTAGAGAATATTTCAAAATTATTTGAAATTATAGGATATTTTGTAAACGTTCAATTTTTTTGAAAATGGGATTTCGAAATATGTAATAAATATAAAATTATTTAAAAAGCAAAACTATCATAATCGCAAAAATAAAATTGGCAATTTATTTTTAGAGGAGAAGATCTTCGGCATTGAAGTGGATTTTCAATATCTTAACAGATTGAAAAATTTAAATATTGTATGTCATAAGATAGTTCATCTGATCAAAATAATTAAATTTTGATATAAAATTTCAAATCTTAAAGAAAAAAATAATCATCTATATAAATTATAAAATTTTAAATTTTATTTTATGATCATCTAACTTTTATTTATAACAAATTAATAATAATATTGACAGCATTATTTGATGAGATAAATTCATTGATTCAAATATGTTTGATAAGACTCTAAATGGTTTAAATAATTAGAATCCTCATTACAATTTTCTCAAAGGCATTTGAGTGGCTAAATTTTTTTCTAAATTTTGTATGTTTTTAATCAAAATGAATGCTTTTATTACATGAATCTAATGAGACTAAGATTAAAGCATGGAGGCCTTCAAAATAGATCAAATGAAAATGGGATTCCGAAAAACAATTATAATTTTATTTTTTACAATAATTATATAAATAGAATTTTTATTTTTATTTTTTTGAATTTTATATGTTTTTTAACATCTTAAATTTTCATTAAAGTTATATATTTAAATTTAAATTTTATTATATATATCATGGTTCAAAGTTTTCATAAATTTTGTTTTCACTATTCAATAACGTGGTCTAATTTTATTTAATTATTTTTAGAAGTATGTTTATAAAATTTATAATGTGTCATTTGCTTTAAAATTTTAGTTATTCTTTTAAATAGTCCAAAATTTTAATTATTTTGTCGAAAATTTTAGTTGTTCTAATGGATAGTATATGAAATCTAGTAAATTTAGACCTTTTAATTAAACTTCAGCATTTTTTAGAAGTAAGAAAAAAAAAACCCAATAAATATATCCAAAAATATCTTACTAATGACAACTTTTAAATAATTATTTATTAAATTTTAAATTATTGACAAACATTTAATAATTTATAAATTTAATATGCATTCGCCGCCCAAATTTAACAATTATTTTTAGAACAACAAAAATCAATTTATTACAAACATCATTATAACATTCCATTCATAGCCCTCAAATACACAAACTAAAAACAATTAAAGATTGGGACAAGTTTCTTCATGTTTTATACTAAAATTTAATTTAAAAAGCAGTACGAAAGCTGTCCCAAATCAGTAAAATTATTATGTGCAGATACAAACGCCATCCTAAGCCTAATTAGAACACGCCACGTCACTCGTTTGATGTGTACCGGGCAATGCGGCGCACTCTAATTCGACTCTGAATGATCCGGTATCCGCACAGAATAATTTCTACCCAATAAAAGCCTAAATCTCACATCCAAATCACTTTAATAACTAACCCTTGTATGAATCAATCAAATAAAATAAAAAAATTTAAATATTAATTTAATTGCTAACACACATAAATTATAAATCACTTTAATTACCAACACAATAATTGTCCAAATAAATATAAGCGGTCATATAGATACACTATTCGGTATCCCCTTACCAGTAATCCCATTCTCCTTTGAACCATCATTGCCTATATCCGGATACATTAAAGTGTAAGCCAACCCGATTGGTCCACGCCGGTTCAGCAACCTCAAATCCCCATTCCTCTCCTCTATTCTCTTCTCCACCTTCCTTAGCTCCTCCCCAAACTCCGCAAATAGCCTCACCACCTCAACGTCATCAGTCCATTCCTCCGCCGCTCGTCGGCCAAGATATACCTCTTCCCTGGCATGCCGTGAAAGTACCTCAACGAGTGCCACACCGAGCGTGGCTGTGAACCGGTCCGGTATCGTTTCCATGAAAAATTGATCTGGGTCGTGAACTAGGTTGGCGAACTCGAGCGAGCCTTCGACAGGAATGAACCGGCGCGAGCGGGTGGGGCGGGCCGGTGGGAATCCGGCATAGGCATACTGGCCAAAGTTGACAGCGGCATGGAGGGCAGAAGCGATCCATATGAGAGTTGTCAGAGAGAGAATGAGGGCAGGAAGAGAGTCGAGGTTTGAGCGAAGTGAGCCGATCGGGAGGTCTCTCCATGGCCGATGAGCCGAATTTCAGACCACCAGGATCGGAGCTCGAAGTCATCAACCACATCAGCATCGGAAGCATAGAAATGGGAACAAAAGGCAGTGACCCAGGAGTTAATTGCGAACCAAACGTCAAGGCCATCAGTGGCGTAAGGGTAGTCTTCTATAAGGAGTTGTATGCCAGCGCGGTGGCTAGGGTTGTATACTGCCATTCCCCTGCACGAAAACAAAACTAATAAACAGGTGACCCATTTAATAAATGGGTTATGTTTAATTAAATATTCTAAAGTTTGTAGTTAATACATTATAATTTTTTTTAAACTAAAATCGGTTAATTAGTCGGATTCGGATCATTCATATTACAAGTGAGTCGAGTTCAGGTTGGAGTTTTTGACTCGTTTATCAAATAGATCAAGTTCAAGTTAACTAGATTTGGGTCGGATAAATTTTGGGTTAGACCCGAACTCGATTCATTGACCCGTTTTGACATCCCTATTATAAATCCCCCAATTAAAAAAAAAATTAGAATCTCAAAACTTAGAAAATTACAGGTACCTCTTGAGAAGATCAAAGGGAAGTTGTTGGTCTTCAAATCTCCAGTCCTCATAGATGGTGGAAGACAATTCCATGGAGAATTTTGCAGGGAACATTGTCTTCTCCAATATCCCACCAGCGTTCAAAAGTATGCTCCAAGCAAGTGAATTTATATGCATTGTATCCTAGAAATGTGGGTCAAGAAGCTTGTGAATATGATGCATTATACTCAGCTGTCTTCTTGTTGCAATTATAAATGGCTCAACAACATCATGTGTGTGTAACCTATCAATAAGTAGCTTAACTTAAAGTGGAAGTTATAACATGAAAATGGTTATTTCATAAAATGATTAAAGATAGCAAGGGTTCTGTCGTTGGGGTGACCAAGCCGTTGATGCCACAGATGCTTCCTAGTTTTGTCCGACGACAGAGCGTGGTGTTGGTGAGACAATGAGTTGAACTGAATAGGATAAAGACCATTCTTACATGGCCCTTGAAGTAACACTTTGTGAGTCTTCAGATCCTTCAACACAAACCCATCGGGATTAAACGTAATAGAGATTTCATTTTCCTTGGTTAGACGAGAAATGGAAAGAAGATTATATTATAGGGAAGGTGTCACGACCCGACCCGAGACGGATCCCGCCCCGCACCGGGCCGCGACCAGCTTAACGAACTAACCAGGATCTGGCTTTGAAATTTGCTTACTGAACTGAATCTTCCAAATATTATACAAAACAGACTAGAGCTACTAAAAATATCAAATGCAGCGGAACAAATCATCTATATTTTTCTTTCTTTTCCTCAAAACAATCATCTATAAATACAGTACATGGCTGACAGAAAAATAAAGCAGAAAGAGCCATGAATGTACAAAAATCAAAAAGTACAAAAGTACCTATCACAGATCAGACTCTGAACTCTAGTCCAAGACCTCCTTCCCTTTCCCAGAACTTGGAAACCACCAGAAAGCAAGAGTGAGCTCAACAGCTCAGCAAAGCAACAAACCTCCAATCAAAATTCTCAGAATCTCAAAACCAACACATCAGACAAATCCGTACAGAAATCAGAAGTTCAGATCATATCGGAACAGAACAGAATCGTATCAAAATCATATCAGAATCATATCATACAGATCGGAATCAGATTCATATCATACAGATCGGAATCAGAATCAGATTTTCTTACAGAACAGATACGAAAATCAGAACCATATCAAATCAGATATCAGATATTTAATTAATAGCTAAACTAAACTAAACAGAATCACTACGGATTCTGACCCTTATGTCTCCCTTGTGCTCACGACACCAGAAATTCTCTGAGTAATTAATAGCTAAGCTAAATGTGCTCACGGCACCAGAACAACAGAATTCATCGGATCCGGAACAGAACAGATATTTCTCCAACTTGAGCTCATCTAAGTTTTCTCCAGATACTAACTGAATCTCATAGGATCCAGACCCCTTGTAACTCCCTTTTTATAGCATATACATATAGCATATTAATTCAAAAGAAATCCGGACAAATTAGAAATCAGATAAAAATTGGGCAGCACAACGGCAGTGTACGAAATTTACACAATTTTTTTCCTGAAAATCACAATTCACCAAATTTGCACAGAATATAGATAACAATATTTCAGAACATTTATTCTACTGCCACAACATTTAATATTCACACAGAAAAATACAGACGGAATAAAACGTCGTCAAATCAAAACGATCCGGACAAAAATCTCCGAAATATATTCAAAATGTGCACACCCGGCACGTCAACAACATACAGAAAGTTACGCGGTAAAAACGAAACCAATCAAAAGATACGGACGAAAATCACTAACGGAAACAAAATCCGAACAGAAAATACCGCCAAACACGACGGTTCTGAAAATTGAGAAAGGCGGAATGTGCCTTACCTCGCGTACAGCAAATTTCTGATCAATCTCTTCGGACGAAAACAGCTCGGCGTCGCCCAAAAATCCACTTTTCCACTTTTTCCTTCGTTTTTCTCTCCTCAGCTTTTTCTCTCTCTTCAAAATATCTCATTTCTATATATATCCAGACTGATCGTCCTGGACGATCGAGCTTCGTCCTAGACGATCTCAGCTTTAAATGAACTTCGTCAAGACGAGATTAATTATCGTCTAAGGACGACTTGGGCTCTGGAAAATTTTCGTCCAGAAGATCCAACATTTCGTCCAGACGAACCATACAGACAGAACAGTTTTCCTTGAACAACCTGTACCGATCGTCCCGGACGATCCAACTTCATCCTGGACGAACCTGGAGCAAAACTGATATTACAATCTCCCCAACTTCAAAAAAAATGTCGTCCTCGATATTGTCCAATCCAAACTCAGTCAGAACAAGTACGGGTACGACTGTCTCATGTCCGACTCTTTCTCCCAAGTCGCTTCCCGTGCAGTATGGTGCTTCCACTGGACTTTAACCATCGGAATCTGTTTACTTCGTAGCTTTTGGACGTCGTACGCCAAAATCAACTCTGGCTCTTCCTTGTACGCCAGATTCTCCTGAATCTCAACCTCATCAGCTGATACCTTCTTTCTAGAGTCAGATACCCACTTCCTCAAAGTGGATACGTGAAACACATTATGCACGTCGGGCATCGAATCAGAAAGAAACAGTCTGTAAGCAGATTTCCCAATCCTTTCTAGAATTTCAAAAGGTCCAACATATCTTGGACTAAGCTTGCTTACCTGACCAAATCTGCTCACACCCTTCATCGGGCTGACTTTGACATACACAAAGTCACCAACTTGAAATTCAACAAACCTGTGCTTCTGATTATAATATTTCTGCTGTCGATCCTGAGCGGCTTTCAATCTTTCTTTAATCAAACTGATTGTAATATCAAAAAATCTGCTCCAGGATCGTCCAGGACGATCTGGATCGTCCTGGGACGATCAGTTGTAAATCTGCTCCAGAATTTGCCCAGTTTTGCTCCAGGTGATTTTCTGTACATATCGTCCAGGCCGATCGGCACTGTAGAAAATATCGGCCTGAGAATAGTTCTGGGAATCGTCCAGGACGGTCGGGACGATCGATTTTTGGTCTGATTGTCCCGGGACGATCTGGCGATCGGCCGGGCCGATCTGAAGATTATAAAGCTGATTTCAGTCGTTTTGAAGAGAGAGAAAATCAAAATTAAAATAAAAATATCTTTGAGGAGAGAGAAACTCGAGGACTTTTGGAGAAAAGTTGATTTTCGGACGACGCGGAGCCATTTTCGTCCGAGGAGACTGTTCACAATATTGCTGTACGCAAGGTAAGGCACATTCCGCCTTTCTCAATTTTCAGAACCGTCGAGTTTGGCGGTATTTTCTGTCCGGATTTCGTTTTCGTTACTATTTTTCGTCCGTATCTTTTGATCGGTTTAGTTTTTACCGCGTAACTTTCTGTATATTGTTGACGTGCCGAGTGTGCACATTCTGGTTATTTTCCGAAGATTTTTGTTCGGGTATTTTTGATTCGGCGGAGTTTTTTGTAGACTACATTTTTCTGTGAAATTGTAAATTCTCTGTGCAGTAGAATAAAGGTTCTCGAATGTGATTATCTATATTCTATGCAAATTTGGTAAATTTTCTTTGCAGGAAATTTTGTGTAAATTCTGTCTACTGCCGTTGTGCTGCCCGATTTTTGTCTGATTTCGGATTTTCCCGGATTTCTTCTGAATTGAAATGCTATTTGTATGTGCTATAAAAAGGGAGGCATAAGGGGCCTGGATCCTATGAGATTCAGTTAGTGTCTGGGAAGGGAGGCATAAGGGGCCGGAATCCGTAGAGATTCCGTCAGTGTTAGGGCATTTAGCTATGAATTAAATATTTGATATCTGATATCTGATTTGATCTGATTTTGATTTCCGTATCTGTTCTGTAAGATTCTGTTATATCTAATCTGTTCTGTTTCTGATTTCTGATCTGTGTAATTTGATATCTGTTCCGTTTAGTTCTGATTTGATATGATCTGAATTTCTGAGTTCTGTACGACTCTGATTCTGGTTTGATATATATCCGTATAAGTTCTGATTTGATTCTGTTCCGATTTCTGATCTGATTTCTGTCTGATGAGTTTGGTTTTGAATTCTGAGAGTTTTGATTGGGGGTTTGTTGCTTTGCTGAGCTGTTGAGCTCACTCTTGTTTTCTGGTGGTTTTCAGGTTCTGGAAAAGGGAAGGAAGTCCAGGAGTAGATTTCTGAGTTCTGATCCGTATAGGTATTGTTTGTACCTTTTGATTTTTGTACAGTCATGGCTTCTCTGTTCTGTCTTTCTTTCTGTTCAAAAGCCATGTACTGTATCTGTAGATGATTGTTTTGAGGAAAAAGAAAAGATAGATGTTTTGTTCCGCTGTGATTGATGATAAATAGTAGCTATGTGTTTGTGTGTCTGTTGAGTTGATTAATTTGGAAGATTCAGTTCAGAAACCAATTCCAAAGCCAGATCCTGGATAAGAAGGTTTTGTCGCGATCCGGCTCGGGCGGGATCCGTCCCCGTCGGGTCGGGTCGTGACAAACTTTAGTGGTATCAGAGCACTGGTTTTGAAAACTGGTTGGATTGTAAGACAGAGCTATAGGAAGTGATCAGTGAGTCTGTCTGGGGGTAGTTTTGGGTCGTTTGGCTTTTTATTGTGTTGTTTTTGTGATAGTTTTCCGGATTTTCTGGATTTTTCTGTATGGATCAGCCAGACCCAGACATGACAGACGGGCAGAGTGCCAGTTAGGCAGCACCAGTGGGGAGTACAGCCCCAGTGGCTGGTGCTGATACCCTTTCACAGTTTGCTACGCTTGTTGCTCAGATGATGAGCGAGACTCAGAGCAGAGCTTCTACTGTCAGATCTGAGGATATTGATAGACATCTGCAGTTATTTTTGAGGTTGAAACCTCCGAGATTTGAGGGCGCTGTTGAGCCCAGAGCAGCCGAGGAGTGGCTGAAGAGATTGGAAAAGACCTTCGACGGAATGCAGTGTCCGTCAAACAGGAAGGTTCCGTTGGCTATTTTTTTGTTGGATGGAGAGGCTGAGCACTAGTGGGAAGGCCAGCAGGCAGCCAGATTTCAGGGTAGGCTGAACTCTTTGATCACTTGGGAAGAGTTCACTGAGGTGTTCCGAGATTGGTTTGTTCCCCCTTCTGCACGACAGCATATGCAGGAGAGTTTTTTGAGACTGGTTCAGGGGAGCAAGACAGTGATGCAGTACGAGGCTAAGTTTACTACATTAGCCAGGTACGCTCCGCAGCTGGTTAGCACTTCTGCTGAGAGGTGCTACAGATTTCTGAGGGGCTTACGAGACACTTTGAGGCAGCCTCTGATACCATTCAGGATTACTGATTTCTCTGAGCTTGTGGAGCGAGCTCGTCTGATTGAGAATGACATGACGGCTACTCAGTAGCGGTGGACTGCGAGTAGGAAGAGATTGGGAGGTGAGACTTCTGGCAGTGGTTCCTCTAGGAAGAGGAGATTTGTATCTGGATTTGGTTCGGGATATGGTGACTCCAGGAGGAGTGGAGGGTCGTCTGGTACTGCTATCAGTACGACGAGTTCTGGTTCTGTTAGCATGGCACCTGTGTGCCAGAGTTGTGGACGGCGACACCATGGCCAGTGCTACAGGATGGCTGGTCTGTGTTTCAGATGTGGTCAGCCGGGACATAGGATTGCAGAGTGTCCACAGACTGGATTGGATCGACGTTCTGAGTACCGATCTGAGGGCTTTGTCAGACCTGTCAGTTCAGCAGGAAGACCGAGGACTGTTCCTCCTCGTCCTGAGGGATTTTCTGGTAGAGGTGGTGGTACTAGTTCTGGACCACGGAGACCACCTACAGTTCAGATGGAGCAGAGTAGTTCTATTGCTTCAGCTCCTGCTCCAGTTCAGCCACGAGTTTACAGCCTGAGTCAGCAGGAGGCTCGAGATGCTCCGAACGTTGTGACAGGTACGGTTTACATTTCTGATCAGCCCTGTCGTATTTTGTTTGACTCTGGAGCGAGTCATTCTTTTCTGTCCGAGCGATGTTTTGAGACTTTACATTCGGATTCGATAGTTTTACCGATTTCTTTGTCTGTGATTTTACCGGCTGGAAATCCTTTGATTGCTCGGAAATTTTGTTTGTGTGAGATTGACATTGCTGGCAAGAAGTGGAAATCTAATCTGATTTTGTTACCGATTTCGTCTTATGACGTGATTTTGGGCATGGATTGGCTGAGTCGGTATGAGGCTCAGATTGACTGTCTGAAGAAGCAAGTGAGTTTGCTTGTGGCTGGAGAGAGAGTTGTATTTCAGGGATTACGAGGTGTTCTCTCCAGTCTGATTTCTGCGTTGGAGGTGAGCAGAATGTGGAGGAAAGGATGCCCAGTATTTTTGGCTTCGGTGCGGGATCTGAACCTGGAGGTTGGTTCTGTTTCTGAGATCCGAGTGGTACGGGAGTTTGCTGATGTTTTTCCTGAGGAGTTGGTTGGTTTACCTCCGGATAGAGAGGTGGAGTTCTCTATCGATGTTTTTCCGGGTACAGCTCCTATATCAAAAGCTTCGTACAGGATGGCACCGAAAGAACTTTCTGAGTTGAAAGTTCAGCTTCAGGAGTTGGTTGACAGAGGTTTTGTCCGTCCTAGTATTTCGCCTTGGGAAGCACCTATTCTGTTTGTGAAGAAGAAGGACGGGACACTCCGTATGTGTGTGGATTACAGAGATTTGAACAAGGTCACAATCAAGAACAAGTATCCTTTGCCTCGGATTGACGATTTGTTTGACCAGCTTTCTGGATCTTCAGTATTTTCAAAGATTGACTTGCGATCCGGTTACTATCAGGTGAAGGTGAAGGAAGCTGACGTAGTGAAGACAGCTTTCAGTACTCGGTACGGGCACTACGAGTTTTTGGTTATGCCTTTTGGGGTAACCAATGCGCCCGCTATTTTCATGGATCTGATGAACCGAGTATTCAGGGAGTTTTTGGATCAGTTTGTGAATGTCTTTATTGACGATATTCTGGTATATTCTGCTTCTGAGGATGATCATGCCAGACATTTGAGGATTGTGTTGTAGACTCTGAGGCGGAATCAATTGTATGCCAAGTTCTCCAAGTGTGAATTCTGGTTGAAGAGTATTTCTTTTCTGGCGCATGTGGTGAGCGGAGAAGGTATTTCTGTGGATCCCCAGAAGATTCAGGCGGTTGCTGATTGGCCGAGGCAGACTACGGTATTTGAGGTACGTAGTTTCTTGGGCATGGACGGATATTATAGGAAATTTGTGAAGGGATTTTCACAGATTTTGACGCCTCTGACGAGACTGACGCAGAAGTCAGTAGCTTTTGTTTGGACACCGGAGTGTGAAGCTAGTTTTCAGAGATTGAAGGATTGTTTGACTTCAGCTCCAGTGTTGGCACTTCCGTCAGGTACGGAAGGTTTTCAGGTGTTCAGTGATGCTTCACTGAAAGGACTGGGATGTGTCCTGATGCAGCATGGTCAGGTAATTGCTTATGCTTCGAGACAGTTGAAACCACATGAGAAGAATTACCCGACGCATGATCTGGAGTTAGCTGCAGTTGTGTTTGCTTTGAAGATTTGGTATCATTATCTGTATGACGTCAGATGTGAGATTTTCACTTATCATAAGAGCCTGAAGTATATTTTCACTCAGAAGAATCTGAACCTGAGCCATCTTCTCGACTCGAGTTGATCAAGGATTATGATCTGACCATTCAGTATCAGCCTGGGAAGGCTAATGTGGTAGCGGACGCTCTGAGCAGGAAGTCTTCTGGATTATCAGGTTTGCAGCTTACTTTTGATGATTTCCTGATTCGAGACATGGAGCGATTGCAGTTGGAGGTGATTTCCTCCAGTGATTTGGATTTGGCTCAGATGAGTATTCAGTCGACTTTGGAGACAAGGATTCAGGAAGCCCAGAAGTCAGATTCTGATTATTCGAAGTTGATTGCTCAGATTGGATCTGGTAAGACTCCTGAACTTCGAATTTCTGATTCTGGTGCTATTTTCTGTAAGAACAGGTTGTGGGTACCTGTGTTTGGAGATTTGAGGCAGGAGATTCTGTATGAATCTCATTTTTCTGGCTACACTGTTCATCCAGGCAGTGGTAAGATGTATGCTGATATGAAGCTTTTGTTCTGATGGCCTGGGATGAAGAAGGATGTGGCGGAGTTTGTGTCGAGATGCGAGGCCTGTCAGTTGGTGAAGGCAGAGCATCAGCGACCAGGTGGACTTGCAGTCGTTGCCTATCCCTGAGTGGAAGTGGGAGGAGGTGACGATGGACTTTGCGAGGGTTTTCCTCGATCTAGACAAGGGCACGATGCCATTTGGGTAGTCGTAGATCGATTGACGAAGTCAGCCCATTTTCTTCCGATCAGACAGACCGATCCGGTGGATCGTTTGGCACAGATTTATGTGAAGGAAATAGTCATATTGCATGGTGTGCCTCGAGTGATAGTTTCTGATCGAGATGGACGGTTTACTTCCAGACTTTGGAAAGACATTCAGCAAGGCTTGGGTACGAAATTGCATTTCAGTACAGCCTTTCATCCTCAGACCGATGGGCAGTCTGAGAGGACCATTTAGGTGCTGGAAGATCTGTTGAGGCTTTGTGTTCTGGACTTTGGCGGAAGCTGGGAAGATCATATTCCGCTGATTGAGTTTGCTTATAACAACAGTTTTCAGTCCAGTATTGGTATGGCACCGTACGAGGCTCTGTATGGCAGGAAGTGCCGTACTCCTTTGACTTTGGCTGAGATCGGAGATAGACAGGCTTTGGGTGCCACTTTTGCTGATGAAACTGCTCAGAAGATCAATTTGATAAAAGAAAGATTGAAAGCGGCTCAGGACCGTCAGCAGAAATGTTATAATCAGAAGCACAGATTCGTTGAGTTTCAAGTTGGTGACTTTGTGTATGTCAAAGTCAGCCCGATGAAGGGTGTGAGCAGATTTGGTCAGGTGAGTAAGCTGAGTCCAAGGTACGTTGGACCGTTTGAGATTTTGGAAAGAATTGGAAAATCTGCTTACCGATTGTTGCTTTCTGATTCGATGTCGGACGTGCACAACGTGTTTAACGTATCCACTCTGAGGAAGTGGGTTTCAGACTCTGAGAAGAAGATATCAGCTGACGAGGTTGAGATTCAGGAAAATCTGGCGTACAAGGAAGAGCCAGAGTTGATTTTGACGTACGACGTCCGAAAGTTAAGAAATAAAGAGATTCCGATGGTTAAAGTCCAGTGGAAGCACCGGACTGCACGAGAAGCAACTTGGGAAAAGGAGTCTGATATGAGACGGTCGTACCCGTACTTGTTCTGACTGCGTTTGGATTGGATAATGTCGAGGACGACATTTTTTTGAAGTTGGGGAGATTGTAATATCAAAAAATCTGCTCTAGGATCGTCCAGGACGATCTGGATCGTCCTGGGACGATCAGTTGTAAATCTGCTCCAGAATTTGCCCAGTTTTGCTCCAGGTGATTTTCTGTACATATCGTCCAGGCCGATTTGGACATCGTCCAGGCCGATCGGCACTGTAGAAAATATCGGCCTGAGAAATAGTTCTGGGAATCGTCCAGGACGGTCGGAACGATCGATTTTTGGTCTGATCGTCCCGGGACGATCTGGCGATCGACCGGGCCGATCTGAAGATTATAAAGCTGATTTCAGTCGTTTTGAAGAGAGAGAAAATCAAAATTAAAATAAAAATATCTTTGAGGAGAGAGAAACTCGAGGACTTTTGGAGAAAAGTTGATTTTCGGACGACACGGAGCCATTTTCGTCCGAGGAGACTGTTCACAATATTGCTGTACGCAAGGTAAGGCACATTCCGCCTTTCTCAATTTTCAGAACCGTCGAGTTTGACGGTATTTTCTGTCCGGATTTTGTTTCTGTTACTGTTTTTCGTCCGTATCTTTTTATCGGTTCAGTTTTTACCGCGTAACTTTCTGTATATTGTTGACGTGCCGAGTGTGCACATTCTGGTTATTTTCTGAAGATTTTTGTCCGGGTATTTTTGATTCAGCGGAGTTTTTCGTAGACTCTATTTTTCTGTGAAATTGTAAATTCTCTGTGCAGTAGAATAAAGGTTCTGGAATGTGATTATCTATATTCTGTGCAAATTTGGTAAATTTTCTTTGCAGGAAATTTTGTGTAAATTCTGTCTACTGCCGTTGTGCTGCCCGATTTTTGTCTGATTTATGATTTGCCCAGATTTCTTCTGAATTGAAATGCTATTTGTATGTGCTATAAAAAGGGAGCTATAAGGGGTCTAAATCCTATGAGATTCAGTTAGTGTCTGGAAAATCTGAAATGAGCTCAATCTGAAATCTGATATCTGTTCTGTTCCGGATCCGATGAATTCTGTTCTGGTGCTATAAGCACATTTGTTCTGGTGCCGTGAGCACAAAGGGAGGCATAAGGGGCCTGGATCCTATGAGATTCAGTCAGTGTCTGGGAAGGGAGGCATATGGGGCCGGAATCCGTAGAGATTCCGTCAGTGTCAGGGCATTTAGCTATGAATTAAATATTTGATATCTGATATCTGATTTGATCTGATTCTGATTTACGTATCTGTTCTGTAAGATTCTGTTATATCTGATCTGTTCTGTTTCTGATTTCTGATCTGTGTAATTTGATATCTGTTCCGTTTAGTTCTGATTTGATATGATCGGAATTTCTAAGTTCTGAACGACTTTGATTCTGGTTTGATATATGTCCGTATAAGTTCTGATTTGATTCTATTCCGATTTCTGATCTGATTTCTGTCTGATGAGTTTGGTTTTGAATTCTGAGAGTTTTGATTGGTGGTTTGTTGCTTTGCTGAGCTGTTGAGCTCACTCTTGTTTTCTGGTGGTTTTCAGGTTCTGAGAAAGGGAAGGAAGTCCAGGAGTAGATTTCTGAGTTCAGATCCGTATAGGTATTGTTTGTACCTTTTGATTTTTGTACAGTCATGGCTTTTCTGTTCTGTCTTTCTTTCTGTTCAAAAGCCATGTACTGTATCTGTAGATGATTGTTTTGAGGAAAAAGAAAAGATAGATGTTTTGTTCCGCTGTGATTGATGATAAATAGTAGCTCTGTGTTTGTGTGTCTGTTGAGTTGATTAATTTGGAAGATTCAGTTTAGAAACCAATTCCAAAGCTAGATCCTGGATAAGAAGGTTTTGTCACGATCCGGCTCGGGCGGGATCCGTCCCCGTCGGGTCGGGTCGTGACACTGATCTTCTGAGCAGTTTCATCAGCAAAAGTGACACCCAAAGCCTGTCTATCTCCGACTTCAGTCAGAGTCAAAAGAGTCTGGCACTTCCGGCCATACAGAGCCTCATACGGTGCCATACCGATACTAGACTGGAAGCTATTATTGTAAGTAAACTCAATCAAAGGGATATGATCTTCTCAGCTTCCGCCAAAGTCCAAAACACAAAGCCTCAACAGATCTTCCAGTACCTGAATAGTCCTCTCAGACTGTCCATCAGTCTGAGGATAAAAAGCTGTACTGAAATGCAGTTTAGTACCCAAGCCTTGCTGAATACCCTTCCAGAGTCTGGAAGTAAAACGTCCGTCTCGATCAGAAACAATCACTCGAGGTACACCGTGCAATCTGATAATCTCCTTAATATAAACCTGTGCCAAGTGATCTACTGAATCAGTTTGTCTGATTGGAAGAAAATGGGCGGACTTCGTCAATCGATCTACAATCACCCAGATGGCATCATGTCCTTGCCGTGATCGAGGAAAACCCATCGCAAAGTCCATCGTCACCTCCTCCCACTTTCACTCAGGGATAGGCAACGACTGCAACAGTCCACCTGGTCGCTGATGCTCTGCCTTCACCAACTGACAGGCCTCGCATCTCGACACAAACTCCGCCACATCCTTCTTCATCCCAGGCCACCAGAACAAAAGCTTCATATCCGCATACATCTTACCACTGCCTGGATGAATAGTGTAGCCAGAATGATGAGATTCATACAGAATCTCCTGTTTCAAATCCCCAAACACAGGTACCCACAACCTGTTCTTGCAGAAAATAGCACCAGAATCAGAAATTCAAAGTTCAGGAGTCTTACCAGATCCAATCTGAGCAATCAACTTCGAATAGTCAGAATCTGACTTCTGGGCTTCTTGAATCCTTGTCTCCAAAGTAGACTGAATACTCAGATGAGCCAAATCCAAACCATTGGAGGAAATCACCTCCAACTGCAAGCGTTCCATGTCTAGAATCAGAAATTCATCAGAAGTAAGCTGAATATCTGATAATTCAGAAGACTTCCTGCTCAGAGCATCCGCTACCACATTAGCCTTCCCAGGCTGATACTGAATAGTCAGATCATAATCCTTGATCAACTCGAGCCACCTTCTCTGTCTCAGATTCAGATCCTTCTAAGTAAAAATGTACTTCAGGCTCTTATGATCAGTAAAGATCTCACATCTGACGCCATACATGTAATGACGCCAAATATTCAAAGCAAATACCACTGCAGTTAATTCCAGATCATGTGTCGGGTAATTCTTCTCATGTGGTTTTAACTGTCTAGAAGCATAAGCAATTACCTGACCATGCTGCATCAGGACACATCCCAGTCCCTCAGTGAAGCATCACTGAACACCTGAAAATCTTCCGTACCTGACGGAAGTGCTAACACTGGAGCTGAAGTCAAACAGTCCTTCAATCTCTGAAAACTAGCTTCACACTCCGGTGTCCAAATAAAAGCTACTGACTTCTGCGTCAGTCTCGTCAGAGGCGTCGAAATCTGTGAAAATCCCTTCACAAATTTTCTGTAATATCCGGCCATGCCCAAGAAACTACGTACCTCAAATACCGTAGTCGGCCTCGGCCAATCAGCAACTGCCTGAATCTTCTGGGGATCAACAAAAATGCCTTCTTCGCTAATCACATGCCCCAGAAAAGAAATACTCCTCATCCAGAACTCACACTTGGAGAACTTGGCATACAACTGATGCCGCCTCAAAGTCTCCAACACAATGCTCAAGTGTCTGGCATGCTCATCATCAGAAGCAGAATATACCAAAATATCGTCGATGAAGACGATCACAAATTGATCCAAATACTCCCTGAATACTCGGTTCATCAGATCCATGAAAATAGCAGGCGCGTTGGTTACCCCAAAAGGCATAACCAAGAACTCGTAGTGTCCGTACCGAGTACTGAAACCTGTCTTCACCACATCAACTTCCTTCACCTTCACCTGATAGTATCCGGATCTCAAATCAATCTTCGAAAATACTGAAGATCCGGAAAGCTGATCAAATAAGTCATCGATTCGAGGCAAAGGATACTTGTTCTTGATCGTGACCTTGTTCAATTCTCTATAATCAATACACATACGAAGTGTCCCATCCTTCTTCTACACAAACAGAACAGGTGCTCCCCAGGGCGAAACACTAGGACGGACAAAAGCTCTGTCAACCAACTCCTGAAGCTGAACTTTCAACTCAGAAAGTTCTTTCGGTGCCATCCTGTACGGAGCTTTTGATATAGGAGCGGTACCTGGAAAAATATCGATAGAAAACTCCACATCTCTATCCGGAGGTAAACCAACCAACTCCTCAGGAAAAATATCAGCAAACTCCCGTACTACTGGGATCTCAGAGACAGAACCAACCCTCCAGGTTCAGATCCCGCACCGAAGCCAAAAATACTGGACATCCTTTCTTCCACATCTTGCTTACCTCCAACACAGAAAGCAGACTGGAGAGCTCTCCAGCCATAAGCAAACTCACTTGCTTCTTCAGACAATCAATCTGAGCTTCATACTAACTCAGTCAATCCATACCAAGAATCACATCATAAGACAAAATCGGTACCAAAATCAGACTTGCTTTCCACTTCTTGTCAGAAATGTCAACCTCACACAAGCAAAACTTCCGAGCAATCAAAGAATTTCCAGCCGGCAAAATCACAGACAGAGAAACCGGTAAAACCATCGAATCCAAATGTAAAGTCTCAAAACACCGCTCGGACAGAAAATAGTGACTGGCTCCAGAATCAAACAAAACACGACAGGGCTGATCATAAATGTAAATCGTACATGTCACAACATCGGGGGCATCTCGAGCCTCCTGCTGACTCAAGCTGTAAACTCGGGGCTGCACTAGAGCTGGAGCTGAAGCAACAGAACTACTGGGTTCCCTCTGACTAACAGTCGGTGGTCTCCGTGGTACAGAACTAGAACCACCATATCTACCAGCAAATCCCTCAGGACGCGGAGGAATAGTCCTCGGTCTCCCTGCTGAACCAGCAGGTCTAACAGAGCCTTCAGATCGAAACTCAGAACGCCGATCAAATCCCATCTGTGGACACTCTGCAATCCGATGTCCTGGCTGACCACATCGGAAGCACATACCAGCCATCCTGTAGCACTGGCCAAAGTGTCGTCGTCCACAGCTCTGGCACACAGGTGCCGTACTAACAGAACCAGAACTCGTCGTACTAGTAGCAGTACCAGACGACCCTCCACTCCTCCTGGAGTCGCCATATCCCGAACCAGATCCAGATACAAATCTCCTCTTCCCAGAGGAACCACTGCCAGATGCCTCGCCTCCAATCCTCTTCTTACTCGCAGTCCACCGCTGCTGAGTAGCTGTCAGGTCGTTCTCTATCAGACGAGCTCGCTCCACAAGCTCAGAGAAGTTAGTGATCCGAAATGGTATCAGGGGCTGCCTCAAAGTATCTCGTAATCCCCATAGAAATCTGTAGCACCTCTCAGCAGTAGTGCTTACCAGCTGCGGAGCATACCTGGCTAATGCAGTAAACTCAGCCTTGTACTGCATCACCGTCTTACTCCCCTGAACAAGCCTCAGAAAACTCTCATGCATCTGCTGCCGTGCAGAAGGGGGAACAAACCAGTATCGAAACACCTCAGTGAACTCTTCCCAAATAATCAAAGAGTTCAATCTGCCCTGAAATCTGGCTGCTTGCTAGCCTTCCCACCAGTGTTCAGCCTCTCCATCCAACAGAAACACTGCTAACGGGACCTTCCTATCCACAGGGCACTGCATTCCGTCGAAGGTCTTCTCCAATCTTCTCAACCACTTCTCGGCTGCTCTGGGCTCAACAACGCCCTCAAATCTCGGAGGTTTCAACCTCAAAAACAACTGCAGATGTCTATCAATATCCTCAGATCGGACGGTAGAAGCTCTGCTCTGAGTCTCGCTCATCATCTGAGCAACAAGCGTAGCAAACTGAGACAATATATCAGCACCGACCACTGGGGCTGTACTCCCCACTGGTGCTGCCTGACTGGCACTCTGCCTGTCTGTCATGTCTGGGTCTGGCTGATTCATACAGAAAAATCCAGAAAATCTGGAAAACTATTACAAAAACAACACAATAAAAAGCCAAACAAACCAAAACTACCCCCCAGACAGACTCACTACAGATCACTTCCTATAGCTCTGTCTTACAATCCAACCAAATTCCAAAACCAATGCTCTGATACCACCAAAGCTTGTCACGACCCGACCCGAGACGGATCCCGCCCCGCACCGGGCCGCGACCAGCTTAACGAACTAACCAGGATCTGGCTTTGGAATTTGCTTACTGAACTGAATCTTCCAAATATTATACAAAACAGACCAGAGCTACTAAAAATATCAAATGCAACGGAACAAATCATCTATATTTTTCTTTCTTTTCCTCAAAATAATCATCTACAAATACAATACATGACCGACAGAAAAATAAAGCAGAAAGAGCCATGACTGTACAAAAATCAAAAAGTACAAAAGTACCTATCATAGATCAGACTCTGAACTCTAGTCCAAGACCTCCTTCCCTTTCCCAGAACCTGGAAACCACCATAAAGCAAGAGTGAGCTTAACAGCTCAGCAAAGCAACAAACCTCCAATCAAAATTCTCAGAATCTCAAAACCAACACATCAGACAAATCCGTACAGAAATCAGAAGTTTAGATCATATCGGAACAGAATAGAATCGTATCAGAATCATATCAGAATCATATCATAAAGATTGGAATCAGATTCATATCGTACGGAAATCAGAATCAGATTTTCTTACAGAACAGATACGGAAATCAGAACCATATCAAATCAGATATCAGATATTTAATTTATAGCTAAACTAAACTAAACAGAATTACTACGGATTCTGACCCTTATGTCTCCCTTGTGCTCACGGCACCAGAAATTCTCTGAGTAATTAATAGCTAAGCTAAATGTGCTCACGGCACCAGAACAACAGAATTCATCGGATCCGGAACAGAACAGATATTTCTCCAACTTGAGCTCATCTAAGTTTTCCCCAGACACTAACTGAATCTCATAGGATCCAGGCCCTTTATAACTCCCTTTTTATAGCATATACATATAGCATATTAATTCAGAAGAAATATGGACAAATTAGAAATCAGACAAAAATCGGGCAGCACAACGGCAGTGTAGGAAATTTACACAATTTTTTTCCTGAAAATCACAATTCACTAAATTTGCACATAATATAGATAACAACATTTTAGAACATTTATTCTACTGCCACAGCATTTAATATTCACACAGAAAAATACAGACGGAATAAAACGTCGTCAAATCAAAACGATCCGGACAAAAATCTCCAAAATATATTCAAAATGTGCACACCCGGCACGTCAACAACATACAGAAAGTTACGCGGTAAAAATGAAACCAATCAAAAGATACGGACGAAAATCACTAACGGAAACAAAATCCAAACAGAAAATACCGCCAAACACGATGGTTCTGAAAATTGAGAAAGGCGGAATGTGCCTTACCTCGCGTACAGCAAATTCCTGATCAATCTCTTCGGACGAAAACACCTCGGCGTCGCCCAAAAATTCACTTTTTCACTTTTTCCTTCGTTTTTCTCTCTCTTCAGCTTTTTCTCTCTCTTCAAAATATCTCATTTCTATATATATCCAGACTGATCGTCCTGGATGATCGAGCTTCGTCCTGGACGATCTCAGCTTTAAATGAACTTCGTCAAGACGAGATTAATTATCGTCTAAGGACGACTTGGGCTCTGGAAAATTTTCGTCCAGACGATCCAACATTTCGTCCAGACGAACCATACAGTCAGAACAGTTTTCCTTGAACAACCTGTATCAATCGTCCCGGACGATCCAACTTCGTCCTAGACGAACCTGGAGCAAAACTGATATTACAGAAGGGGTTTGAAATATTTGCAGTAAATTTAACTTACGAGCAGGAGTCGGTAGAATGCCAGGGCCAGAGTTGGCGATGCGCACCGATCGGCCATCACCAACAGTAATTCCATCAGAACCTTGATAAGGATCAAACAGAGAGATGTTGTCGATGGAGTTCGTGAGATGAGAGGTGGCTCCCGAGTCAAGATACCAGTTCGTATACAAGCTGTCTGCATTGGCTGCCAGAGCAGTGTTCTGCGAGGAAGTATTGGGAGGGGTATAGTTCGAGTCTAAGCGGTACCAGCAACGGTGAGTCGGGTGGCTTTCTTGGAGCATATTTGACAAATAATGGTTGATTTGGAGGGATTTCTGGTGGAGTTGTTGAGACTGTATGAAGTGCGGCCACGAGAGCGTTTGTCGCGACCCCGATTGGCAAGTAAAGCAGTATTGGGGTCGGTGGAGACAGACGTGCGAGCAAGATCAGACGCTATATTAATTTCTTCATTGAGTAAGAGAGCGTAGAGTTGATCAAGAGAAATGGGATTGAGCATCATGCAGATAGCGGTTTTAAACGACTGATAGGTCGGGGGAAGCCTATTTAGAATATAAAGAATCACGTCTTCTGTGTCAACGGCCGAACTAGAGGAAGCTATTTGATCCACTAGGTTACGGATTTCGGAAATATATTGGGTAATTGATTGATTCTTGAGTTAAATGTTATGAAGGGAATTTTTAAGTTGGATTACTTTAGATCTATTCGTGTATTGGAACCTAGTTTATAGGGTAGACCAGATTTGAGCTGTGGATTCCAGGTGAACAACATAGGGAAGAATGGAAGGGGAGATGGTGGAACATATAGCAGCAGAAAGGTTTTGATCTGTGAGGATTTCTTGATTTGCGGAAAATTGATAGGAGGAAATACCTTCGGAGTGGAGAGAACCAGGAGAGGTAACCGAGAAAGAAGAGTCAAGATATTTGTCAAACCGGTTGGCTTTGAGAGTCTTGAGGATTTGCGCACGCCATTTGGGATAGTTGTCGGCGACGAGCGGAGCGGGGACGATGGTCTTTAGGTTCGAAACAACAAACTTGAGGGCGGAGGAGATGACCAAATCTTCCTGAGTTTCCTTCTTCAGGTTGTTCGGCAGGGTTCGACGTAGCTGATGTCAACATGGCTTCAAGATCGGTGTACCGAGCTATCTGATACCATGAAGAAACGGGAAACAAGAACAGGGAGATACGGACAGCAGAGAAAGAAGACTTGAAAGATAATGAGGCTTCAATGTTTACCCAAAAAAAAAGGCTTCAATTACTTTATTCACCGAACAAATTACATATACATAGAGATATAGAGTAGTAGGCTTTAATACATAGTAGCCTATGGGAGAAAGCCACGTCAGAATATGAAATATTAATACAAGAATTATTTCTCTTTATGTTCTAATAATCATGATAAAGTGAAGATCTGTAACTAATGAAACAGAGTAAAAACTAAAACAAAAGATTGAGAAGCACAAAATCACATCTTTGTTACAGAAATTTAATTCCTCTTGTTTAGTTCTCTAGAACAGTAATCACTATATGTAAGTAGTGAGTAGCAGATATCAGTTACAATCTAATGGCTAATAGAAATGATCAGTCATCCAACGGCTGTTGACGAGATCAATGGATGTGAGATAGGTGTCAGAGCTCTGGCATCTCATCCTGTGAAGGCTAATAAGAAAGGCATAGGTGAAAAACATGCTTATGTGAACATAGCCAGAACTAGAATTTCTGATGGTATTTCAAGGTAAGACTTAACTGTTTGAAACTTCGATGTAGCTATTGCATTTTCTTGTTGCTTTAATATTTCTTAGCTGACTATTTAAACTTTGTATTGCTTCTTATGTATAGAATAATGTTGTACACTAAAAAAAAAAAAAATCTCGCACATAAATGAACTTATTTCTGTTTTGATTCTATTAACTATCTCCAAACAAATATCTATTGTACACATGCATATAAGTTGTGAAACAAACAAATATCTAAGATAACAAACACTTATCACAATTCAGTAAACAATTACTACACGGCTTAACCGGCCACAATTCTGAATGTGGTCGATGGACTAGGGGAAGTTTGACAGTGATCGACGGACTAGCGGAAATCCGTCAATGGTTTAGCGGACTGGCGGAAGTCCGACGATGGTCGACGGATTGACGGAAGTCCGCCGGTGGTCGACACACTAGTTGAAGTCCGTTGGTGGTTGGGCGGACTGGCGGAAGTCTGACGGTGGTCGGCGGACTCTCGGAAGTCCGACGATGGTCAGGAAGAACTCCAACGGTGGCCAGCGGACGGACGGAAGTCCAACGGTGTTCGACAGATTGGCGGATGTCCGTCAGTTGCTACTGGAAAGAACTACGGATGTAGTTGACGAACTGGCGGAAGTCCAACGGTGGTCGATGGATTAACGGAAGTCTGACGGTGGTAAATGGACTGGCGGAAGTCCGTTGGTGGTTAGGCGGACTGGCGGAAGTCCGTCGGTGGTCGACGAGTCGGGAAAGAGTATTAGCAGATATTACATATTTACAATTGTGTATTTACGGTTTTACATTCACTGTACATATATATACTCATACGTGTATCAATTACATCCATTCTATTCAATAAAATACTTTTCTTCTTCCCTGTCTCTTGGCTGTGTCCGCCGGCTTCTGTTCAAGAAGCATTCTTCTCATGGTATCAGAGCTAGGAATGGGGGATCAACCCTCAGCCAACTCAACTCCTCCCTCCTCCTCTACGATCCAAGCGGACACCTCCGCCGACTCTCTTCCGATCCCTCAAGCCCTTAAGTTTCTTGTCTCCAACATCAAGAACTTAGCCCCTCACCATCTCACGGTAGAAAACTACCCAATCTGGCGCACGCAAATCCATCAACAATTCGCGGAAAATGGGTATTCTGGTCATCTAACAGGCGCAACTCCAGCACCAGCCGATCAGTCCACTGTCGCATATTCCAGATGGCAGCACATCGACAGCAACCTCCTTGCGACCCTTTTCTCCACTATCTCGCAAGGAATTCTTCCCTACATCATCACCTCTACTACCACCGCAGAGGCCTGGGCAATTCTTGAACGGCGCCTCCAACCATCTAGTCGTTCACGAGTTATGCAACTCAAGAACGAACTTTACCGGATAACCCTGAAAGATCAGACGCTCGAGCAATATCTAACGCGAATCAAATCGATCGTCGACAACATCTCGGCCTCCGGCTCAAAAATCGAACCGGAAGACATCATGCTGCACATTTTGAATGGACTGCCGCCTACCTTCAACTCGTTCAAATCCACGATAAGAAATTCTCTCCTTCCTATTGATTTGGATACCTTTTACTCGATGCTTTGCAATGAAGAAATTCATCTTCAGCAAGAGCAGCAGCTCGAAGCACAACAAACCTCCTCTCCGACCGCCCTATACGTGTGAGACCTCGTTCCCTTACTGTTCCTCTATGATTTGGATTTTTCCTCTCAGGATCGTCCAGGACGATTGGAAATCGTCCAGGCCGATCGGCACTGTAGAAAATATCGGCCTGAGAATAGTTCTGGGAGTCGTCCAGGCCGTTCATTTTTGGTCTGATCATCCTGGGATGATCTGGCGATCGGCCGGGCCGATCCGACTAAGGATAAATAAAAATCTGGTCGTTTTGAGGAGAGAGAAAATCATTTTTATAAAATCAGATATTTTGAGGAGAGAGAAAGAGAAAGGGAAAAAGAGGAAAACCTGGTTTTGGAGGCCGCGGAGCGCTTTTTGTCCGACGCTGCTGTTGGGAAAAGTGTAGATCTCGTGGTAAGGACTCCGAACCCTATTTCTGTTTTCAAAAATATTGAGTTTTGACCGAGTTATGATCTGTTTTGTGTTTTCGTAGTCGACTTTTCGACGTGATTTGGATTTGGCACAACTTTCACCGCACAACTTTTGATATGTTATAGATATGATTATTGCACACGATTTGACTGTATTCTACGAAGATTTTACCGGTCGGAATTGATTCTACGCGATTTTAATCGAATAGAAAATTATCAGGACTTGATTTGATTTGATTTCTATAGGGCAATAGTCTTGTATTGATGTCATCGATATTCTTCTGTAATTTGGTGAGATTTGGAATTTGTGCCTTTTTGTAGGATTTTTGTGTAAATTTGACCGACTGTCGTTACGCTGCCCGATTTTCGTATGATTTTCGAATTTTCTGGAATTGATAGATTGAATTGATATGTGTATGACTATTGATATGATTGTTCTAGATTTCTTTATTATTGCTTATTGCATCGATTATTGCATTGACTATTGATCGAATTGATTGATACTGAAAGATACTGAAAGACAAGTGGGAACCTAGTTGAACGTTGGTTGGAGATAGATATTGACTTGTACAGGATGGTGGGCCGACGGGCTTTCCTTTAAATATCGATCATGGATTTCTACAACAGCACTATAACGATTGGGAGTTATAAGGAGTTTTATATGCCAACGGGCGGCCGACGGGCAAAAGAGTGACGACTCTTCTTGATAGAACCAACGTGCGGATATCTACAACAGCAATATAAATTCTACAACAGCACTATCGATCATGACTAGTGTTTGTGCTTGTCGAGTAAGACCATTGTACGGATTTGCATGTGTACGACTGGATTTCCTGATCTGCATTGATTTATTGATTTCCGATTGATTTATTGATTTGATGGATTTATCGAATTGATTTCTTATCGTACGGATTCATTGATTTCATCGATTGATTTCATTGATTGATCACTGAGCATAGCTACTATTGATTATTGATATTGATATGGACATGGACGGCATAGATTCATAGATTCATTGATACCATTGATTCTGCATTGATTCGACTTGCTACTGTAGATTTATCGTATTGTCCTTCCGATTGATTTGATCGACTTGATAGTATAGACTGGATTTGATTGATTGATTGATTTGACAGATTTATTAATTTTATTGATTTATCGTATTGCTTTTCCGATTGATTTTCTCGATTTGATTACTTCGTAGATACCGGCACCGATATTGATATGGATTCTGCGTATTGATTCATAGATATTGGCACTGATAGATGTTGTAATGATTTATAGATATTGACACTGATATTGGTATAGATTGTATCGATTGATAGAGACCGATATAGACATTGATATAGATATGATATTGACATATGGATATTATTGATACGACAGATCCTGATAGGTTATTGATTTATTGTAGAATAGATTTCTTTAGGGAGTTGATTGTATTGATTTCAATTGACCTGATGATTTCATTGTATAGAGGTTGATTTATTGAGTTGATTCGATTGTTCGATGGATTTCCTTGCTGATAAATAATTGACTGGAAGAATTAATTGGTAAGATTACACGATAGATTGATCTGCAAGTAGATGATCTGATAGGATTCCTTTATATTGATGTTATAGATGGATACGCTAAGTAAGACGACTAGATGACCGTATTGATGTTATCGATAGCAATAGATAGAGACTGTAGAGCTTGATTAAGGCATTGATTTTGAGCTTTATGGATTTCTTTATTGATTGAATAGATGATATAGATACATTGAATTGACTAGACGACACGATTGATTGAACTGATAGTATTGATTGAGAGTATTGATTGATAGACACTACTACGTTGATTGGATATTGACTAGGAGCACTTATTGATTTGATTGCTGAGACGTATTAATTTATCGATGTTTTTACTGCTGATTTGATTTCCGCTGCGTAGACTTGATTTTATTGACTGGATTTCCGCATTGCATAGACTCATTGACCATTGATTGACTTGATTTTATTGACCTGCATATTGATAGCATCGCCGTGCTTTGATTTCAGTTGTAGGCTTTGGTGACCTGCTGGGCTTTGTAAGCTTATTATATGTGGTTTAAATTTTCAGGTCCGAGCAAGGCAACTGGAATGGAGTTCGATCAGAATGTCAGACGAATCCTTTCACTATTTGATCTTGGGGCATCACAATACGCGCCATCGAACAATCAAGCTCGCGGGAAGCCATCTCGTCGCTTCATCAAGAACAAGAATCCGATCAGTTCTTCCTCTCCCGTTGCATCTGTCAATAATGCTAACACCTCTACCCGGCCGACCTGTCAAATATGCGGCAAACTCGGCCGCATAGCCCTCAATTGTTGGCATCGATCAAATTACAAATACGCTCCCACAGACACCCGTCAACCCCGTGCCTTTCTTGCAAATCCACCATCTGCATCCACTCAAGACTGGGTCTTAGATTCAGGTGCCTCCACGCACCTCACACCAGACGCGAATAATCTGTTTCATCCCACGGCTTACTCCGGCTTGGACTCGGTCTCCGCTGCAAACGGATCCACCATGCCGATCCATAACACCGGGCAAGGCCTCCTACCGCTTCCTGACACTTCTCGTAAGCTCTTCCTACGAAATCTTTTTCATGTCCCGGCTTTAACGCACAACCTCCTCTCGGTATCAAAACTAACTAAAGATAACTCCATTTCAATTTCTTTCGATGCTAATGGATTTGTTATTAAGGATATCCAGGACAACCGCCCGCTTCTTCATGGTCGTCTGCTTAACGGTCTTTATCAACTTCACCTCCCACCGGCTACTCAACATACTGCCCTCAAAGCATCCACACCGACAGCTTGCCTGTGGCATACGCGGCTTGGGCATCCAAGCTCTCAAGTGATTACAACTTTAGCTAAACAGTTTTCTGAAATTCCTATTGTACCTCAATCTTTTTCTTGCGTTTCATGTAACCTGGCTAAAAGCCATAAACTAGTCTTTAATAAAATTGAGCGCATGACCTCTAATCCTTTTGAGTTGATTCATACTGATGTCTGGGGTCCTGCTCCCCTGCCCTCGGTTGAAGGATACCGTTACTATATCATATTCATTGACGATCACACAAGATACTCTTGGCTCTATTTAATGCATTCCAAGCAAGAAGCACTAACTAAATTTAAATCTTTTTGTGTCTTACTCAAAAATACATTCAATCAGACACCAAAGATTCTTCGCTCGGACGGAGGTGGGGAGTTCACCGGCAACCTATTCAAACATTTTCTTCATGAGAACGACATCCTACAGCAGCTATCCTGTCCTCATACGCCAGAACAAAATGGCATTGCTGAACACAAGCATCGCCACCTCCTGGAACTAACACGAGCATTACTCCACGACTCCGGCGCTCCGCACAAATTCTGGGCTGATGCTATCTCCACGGCACACTACCTGGTAAACCACCTTCCCTCCACCGCCATAAATAATCAGATTCCCTCGCAGGCTCTTCACGGCAAGCCGCCCACTTACAACCATCTTCGGACCTTCGGCTGTCTCTGCTTCCCGTGGCTCAAACCATATTCGCCGGACAAACTATCTCCAAGGTCTGCGGAATGCGTCTTCCTGGGCTATTCTCCATTCCACAAAGGATACAGATTCTACAACATTTTCAGAAATAGCACCTACATTTCCCGTCATGTGGTGTTCTACGAACAAAACTTTCCTTTTAAAACTTCCACCACCACCGCACCAACGGTTGAACTAGCTCCTCCGTCAGCTGCCTCACCCCTTCTTCTCCCGCCGACCACTATCACACCCAATCCCACGGCTCAGCACAACATCAATTCTAAAATCCCCACTGCCACACCAAACCAAGCACCTAGCCAAATTGTCTCGCCAGCTCATATTTCCCCTACCCGCACATCTGGTCCGGCCTCACAAGACCGCCGCAATCCGCCTCAGCTCAAACCAACTCACCAAATGCAAACGAGACTCAAATTCGGGATAACTAAACCCAAGCAAATTTTTAACCTCCTGACCCATCACTTACCCAGCAACACACCTACCACATTTAATCAAGCATCCAAATATGATCACTGGAGGAAAGCCATGGCGGATGAGATATTAGCTCTCCACAAACAGCATACCTGGTCGCTAGTTTCCCCACCACAGAATAAGCCAGTTTTAGGCTGCAAATGGACTTTCAAAACAAAATTGTTACCGAATGGCCAGATCGATCGATTCAAAGCCAGACTAGTCGCTCTCGGGTACACTCAGCAATTCGGTATAAACTACACCGAAACGTTCAGTCCGGTCGCTAAAATTCCTACGATACGTATGCTGCTCACCTTAGCCCTCAACCGGAAATGGTCTATCCATCAACTCGACGTCTCAAATGCATTTCTCCACGGCGACCTACCTGAAGATGTCTACATGCGTCAACCACCCGGCTTCGTCGACCCGCACAAACCCGACGCCGTCTGCAAGCTCCACAAATCTCTGTATGGCCTCAAACAAGCACCTCGCCAATGGTTCAACAAGCTTACTACGTTCCTTCAAAATCAAGGATTCAGGTTCAGTCGTTCCGACCCATCACTTCTCATCCTTCATAAAAATCATATACAAATCTACTTTCTCATATATGTCGACGACTTTTCTTGTAACAGGAAACGATAATTCGGAGATAAACAGGCTTCTCGGACAGCTCCAGTCTCAGTTCGCACTCAAACAGCTGGGGCAGATCTCGCTCTTCTTGGGAATCCAGGTAATTCAATCCTCAAACGGCTATTTTCTTACTCAACAGCACTACGCTTCAAAAATACTCCATGATGCAGGATATGATGAATGCAAGCCGTCCCCAACGCCGGTTTTGTACCTGCACCGGAAGAAGCCAGTGCAGTCGGTCAGTCCTCTGTTTCACGATCCCACACTATACCGCAAGTTGGCTGGTTCCCTCCAATATCTCTCCATAACAAGACCAGACATTGCATTTGCCACCAACATGGTCTGTCAACATATGCAAGCCCCGACCGATCAGGATTTCAAGGCCCTCAAACGCCTCCTAAGCTACATCAAAGGCACCATTACTTACGGGATTCCCATCACCAACGGATCGCTAGAGCTGCGGACATACTCGGATGCGGATTGGGCGGCTGATACCTCTGACCGGAAGTCAATCATTGGCTACTGCACTTTCTTAGGTCCAAATCTCATCTCCTGGACCGTCAAGAAACAACCCACTGTAGCAAGGTCGTCCATAGAGGCCGAATATCGCTCCTTATCGGCGGCCGTCTCCGACGTAATTTGGTTACGTCGTCTTGCCGAGGAGCTCCAAATACCGCAACGATTTTCCACTCCAATCCACTGCGACAACACGTCTGCCATTGCCATCGCCAAGAACCCTGTGTTTCATGCCCGGACGAAGCACATAGAGATCGACTACCATTTTATACGCCAACACATCAGCACTAACTCCATTCAACTTCTTCACATCTCCTCAAATGATCAGATCGCTGACATCTTTACCAAACCGTTCTCCATCTCTCGGTTCAATGCTCTACGAGACAAATTAAGCATTCGACCCTCGAATGCTTAATTTGCGGGAGGGTATTAGCAGATATTACATATTTACAATTGTGTATTTACGGTTTTACATTCAACTGTACATATATATACTCATACGTGTATCAATTACATCCATTCTATTCAATAAAATACTTTTCTTCTTCCCTGTCTCTTGGCTGTGTCCGCCGGCTTCTGTTCAAGAAGCATTCTTCTCAAGGAGCGGGTGGTTCTCAAAGCTCGTTGATTATGCGGCTCGGGTTATTGTCAGCAGCGTCTGTGGCCTCTTCTCCTCCGTCTTCAGCAAGGGCCTTCCCGCTACTCCAGGTTGCTTTTGCTTCCGATTTGAGTTTTCTTTCAACATTTGTACGTTTTTTTTAATGAGGTTAGGATTTGGGATTTTTAACAACCGTCCTTTTTGTGCAGAGGAAAATACTACAACGATGGAAGAGGTTCCTGAAGTAATCAAATTTAATAGCAAATTTGATTCAAAATTTCAAATCTAAAATTAAATTTAAAATTTTAACAATTGATATTAATTATGATCATACAAACTTCATTATTCACGAATTTAAAATCCAAACGATAATATTTAATAAGACAAACTTAATGATACATAAATGTTTTGATCTGAATTTAAATGAACTTACCTATTTCAAATCATAAATCAATAACTTTATGAGGTCATTTTAGGATGAACAAAGTTCTTTAAATAACAAAATAAGAGACTTGTGTGAACAAAGTTCTTTAAATGTTTTGATAGCACTAATTAGTATTTTATATGCATGAAATTATTATTATAATGAAGTTTGTACTCGGTGTTCTTTAAATAATAAAAGTATGACTACATTACAAAAAAAAAAAAAAAATTTAAAGCAGAGAATTGGAATCTTGAAGCCATGCTCATTATTACAGAACTTATTTCCGTTTGGATTTTATTAACTATCTCCGAACAATGATCTAATGTACATATGCATCTAAGTAGTGAAACAAACAAACATCTAAGACAACAAACAGTTATCACAATTCACTAAATAATTACAACACAGCTTAACCGAACAAAAGTAGGAAAAATAGAAAGAAGCTTTAAATTGGAACAATATCCAAGCAGTCATAATCTTGCTGCCAGCACAGAAAATAGTCATCTTCTCCAACTTCCGGATAAGCATAAGGCAAGGCTTCAAT
The DNA here is from genome assembly GCA_019514585.1 of Dendrobium officinale. Lineage (NCBI taxonomy): Eukaryota > Viridiplantae > Streptophyta > Magnoliopsida > Asparagales > Orchidaceae > Dendrobium > Dendrobium officinale. The sequence goes on along the minus strand of CM033691.1, from coordinate 47,390,948 downwards.
CTGCTCCATCGCCGCTCCCTCCGGAGCCTGCAAATAGCACTGTTGCGCTGCTTCGGTAACTACAGATTGTTGCTTTGCTAAAATCTCTTCATATTGTTTCAACTCATCAACTCCCATCGAATGCAAGTCAATATCCCACCAAAAAGATTCTCCAGTTGGTTGATCTTGGTTCGATGGATTTGGAACAACATTTAGAAAGTGGTTAAGGACATGGTCGACTGAAGGTTGGCCAAAGAAGTAAGGCTTGCCGGCGGGAGAGAAAAACGACGACAGCGACTTCAACGCCACAAAGAGTGGAAAGCTCACTGGCCTTTTTAAACAGACCTTGACGTCGCTTTGAGAAGCAGACTTGTCGTTTCTGTTCTTCTTCTATGCGCTTTATTTCTATCTTCCGGCGGCGGCCTTTGCCTTTTTTCTTTTTTATCTCCGCCGGATCCATCAGCTTTGTAGATCGTGAAGAGTCACCGGAGAAGTTCGGACTTTGAGGCAACGAGGAGACGTAAGTTCAGAGAGAGACAGAGAGAGAGAGAGAGAGAGAGGGGCAGGGGAGACTAGAAGTTTAGTGGAATGACGAGTGACGCAGAGGAACGGAACAGAGATATTATTTATAAGCTTAGGAAATGTTTTTCAGGCGTTAATAAAAGAAAGATTTGAATTTTCGGAGAAGATCTTTAACCGTTATTAGAGAATATTTCAAAATTATTTGAAATTATAGGATATTTTGTAAACGTTCAATTTTTTTGAAAATGGGATTTCGAAATATGTAATAAATATAAAATTATTTAAAAAGCAAAACTATCATAATCGCAAAAATAAAATTGGCAATTTATTTTTAGAGGAGAAGATCTTCGGCATTGAAGTGGATTTTCAATATCTTAACAGATTGAAAAATTTAAATATTGTATGTCATAAGATAGTTCATCTGATCAAAATAATTAAATTTTGATATAAAATTTCAAATCTTAAAGAAAAAAATAATCATCTATATAAATTATAAAATTTAAAATTTTATTTTATGATCATCTAACTTTTATTTATAACAAATTAATAATAATATTGACAGCATTATTTGATGAGATAAATTCATTGATTCAAATATGTTTGATAAGACTCTAAATGGTTTAAATAATTAGAATCCTCATTACAATTTTCTCAAAGGCATTTGAGTGGCTAAATTTTTTTCTAAATTTTGTATGTTTTTAATCAAAATGAATGCTTTTATTACATGAATCTAATGAGACTAAGATTAAAGCATGGAGGCCTTCAAAATAGATCAAATGAAAATGGGATTCCGAAAAACAATTATAATTTTATTTTTTACAATAATTATATAAATAGAATTTTTATTTTATTTTTTTGAATTTTATATGTTTTTTAACATCTTAAATTTTCATTAAAGTTATATATTTAAATTTAAATTTTATTATATATATCATGGTTCAAAGTTTTCATAAATTTTGTTTTCACTATTCAATAACGTGGTCTAATTTTATTTAATTATTTTTAGAAGTATGTTTATAAAATTTATAATGTGTCATTTGCTTTAAAAAATTTTAGTTATTCTTTTAAATAGTCCAAAATTTTAATTATTTTGTCGAAAATTTTAGTTGTTCTAATGGATAGTATATGAAATCTAGTAAATTTAGACCTTTTAATTAAACTTCAGCATTTTTTAGAAGTAAGAAAAAAAAAACCCAATAAATATATCCAAAAATATCTTACTAATGACAACTTTTAAATAATTATTTATTAAATTTTAAATTATTGACAAACATTTAATAATTTATAAATTTAATATGCATCCGCCGCCCAAATTTAACAATTATTTTTAGAACAACAAAAATCAATTTATTACAAACATCATTATAACATTCCATTCATAGCCCTCAAATACACAAACTAAAAACAATTAAAGATTGGGACAAGTTTCTTCATGTTTTATACTAAAATTTAATTTAAAAAGCAGTACGAAAGCTGTCCCAAATCAGTAAAATTATTATGTGCAGATACAAACGCCATCCTAAGCCTAATTAGAAAACGCCACGTCACTCGTTTGATGTGTACCGGGTAATGCGGCGCACTCTGATTCGACTCTGAATGATCTGGTATCCGCACAGAATAATTTCTACCCAATAAAAGCCTAAATCTCACATCCAAATCACTTTAATAACTAACCCTTGTATGAATCAATCAAATAAAATAAAAAAATTTAAATATTAATTTAATTGCTAACACACATAAATTATAAATCACTTTAATTACCAACACAATAATTGTCCAAATAAATATAAGCGGTCATATAGATACACTATTCGGTATCCCCTTACCAGTAATCCCATTCTCCTTTGAGCCATCATTGCCTATATCCGGATACATTAAAGTGTAAGCCAACCCGATTGGTCCACGCCGGTTCAGCAACCTCAAATCCCCATTCCTCTCCTCTATTCTCTTCTCCACCTTCCTTAGCTCCTCCCCAAACTCCGCAAATAGCCTCACCACCTCAACATCATCGGTCCATTCCTCCGCCACTCGTCGGCCAAGATATACTTCTTCACTGGCATGCCGTGAAAGTACCTCAACGAGTGCCACACCAAGCGTGGCTGTGAACCGGTCCGGTATCGTTTCCATGAAAAATTGATCTGGATCGTGAACTAGGTTGGCGAACTCGAGCGAGCCTTCGACGGGGATAAACCGGCGAGAGCGGGTGGGGCGGGCCGGTGAGAATCCGGCATAGGCATACTGGCCAAAGTTGACAGCGGCATGGAGGGCAGAAGCGATCCAGATTAGAGTTGTGAGGGAGAGAATGAGGGCGGGAAGGGAGTCGAGGTTTGGGCGAAGTGAGCCGATCGGGAGGTCGCCATGGCCAATGAGCCGGATTTCAGACCACCAGGATCGGAGCTCGATGTCATCAACCACATCGGCGTCGGAAGCATAGAAATGGGAACAAAAGGCAGTGACCCAGGAGTTAATTGCGAACCAAACGTCAAGGCCGTCGGTGGCGTAAGGGTAGTCTTCTATAAGGAGTTGTATGCCATCGCGGTGGCTAGGGTTGTATACCGCCATTCCCCTGCATGGAAACAAAACTAATAAATGGGTTCGTGTTTATCCATTTAGTAATCATGTTAGATTTTTTATCCGTTTATTAAACATGTCAAGTTTGAGTTAACATGTCAGCCCATTTATGACTCGAAAAGAACCCGTTAATATATTTTTTGAATCAAAATTGGTTAACGAGTCGGGTTCGGATCATTTGGATTGTGAGCAGGACGAGTTCGGGTTGGAGTTTTTGCTCGTTTATCAAACAAATTAAGTTCGAGTAAACTAGATTTGGGTCTAATAAATTTTGGGTAAGGCCCGAACTCGACCCGTTAACCCGTTTTAACATCCCTATTGTAAATCCTCCAAAAAAAAAATATAGCAGGTACCTCTTGAGAAGATCAAAGGGAAGTTGTTGGTCTTCAAATCTCCAGTCCTCATAGATGGTGGAAGACAATTCCATGGAGAATTTTGCAGGGAACATTGTCTTCTCCAATATCTCACCGGCGTTCAAAAGTATGCTCCAAGCAAGTGAATTTATATGCATTGTATCCTAGAAATGTGGGTCAAGAAGCTTGTGAATAGGATGCATTATACTCAGCTGTCTTCTTGTTGCAATTATAAATGGCTCAACAACATCATGTGTGTGTAACCTATCAATAAGTAGCTTAACTTAAAGTGGAAGTTATAACATGAAAATGGTTATTTCATAAAATGATTAAAGATAGCAAGGGTTCTGTCGTTGGGGTGACCAAGCCGTTGATGCCACAGATGCTTCCTAGTTTTGTCCGACGACAGAGCGCGGTGTTGGTGAGACAATGAGTTGAACTGAATAGGATAAAGACCATTCTTACATGGCCCTTGAAGTAACACTTTGTGAGTCTTCAGATCCTTCAACACAAACCCATCGGGATTAAACGTAATAGAGATTTCATTTTCCTTGGTTAGACGAGAAATGGAAAGAAGATTATATTATAGGGAAGGGGTTTGAAATATTTGCAGTAAATTTAACTTACGAGCAGGAGTCGGTAGAATGCCAGGGCCAGAGTTGGCGATGCGCACCGATCGGCCATCACCAACAGTAATTCCATCAGAACCTTGATAAGGATCAAACAGAGAGATGTTGTCGATGGAGTTCGTGAGATGAGAGGTGGCTCCCGAGTCAAGATACCAGTTCGTATACGAGCTGTCTGCATTGGCTGCCAGAGCAGTGTTCTGCGAGGAAGTATTGGGAGGGGTATAGTTCGGGTCTAAGCGGTACCAGCAACGGTGGGTCGGGTGGCCTTTCTTGGAGCATATTTGACAAATAATGGTTGATTTGGAGGGATTTCTGGTGGAGTTGTTGAGACTGTATGAAGTGCGGCCACGAGAGCGTTTGTCGCGACCTCGATTGGCAAGTAAAGCAGTATTGGGGTCGGTGGAGACAGACGTGCGACCAAGATCAGACGCTATATTAATTTCTTCATTGAGTAAGAGAGCGTAGAGTTGATCAAGAGAAATGGGATTGAGCATCATGCGGATAGCGGTTTTAAACGACTGATAGGTCGGGGGAAGCCTATTTAGAATATAAAGAATCACGTCTTCTGTGTCAACGGCCGAACTAGAGGAAGCTATTTGATCCACTAGGTTACGGATTTCGGAAATATATTGGGTAATTGATTGATTCTTGAGTTAAATGTTATGAAGGGAATTTTTAAGTTGGATTACTTTAGATCTATTCGTGTATTGGAACCTAGTTTATAGGGTAGACCAGATTTGAGCTGTGGATTCCAGGTGAACAACATAGGGAAGAATGGAAGGGAGATGGTGGAACATATAGCAGCAGAAAGGTTTTGATCTGTGAGGATTTCTTGATTTGCGGAAAATTGATAGGAGGAAATACCTTCGGAGTGGAGAGAACCAGGAGAGGTAACCGAGAAAGAAGAGTCAAGATATTTGTCAAACCGGTTGGCTTTGAGAGTCTTGAGGATTTGCGCACGCCATGTGGGATAGTTGTCGGCGACGAGCGGAGCGGGGACGATGGTCTTTAGGTTCGAAACAACAAACTTGAGGGCGGAGGAGATGACCAAATCTTCCTGAGTTTCCTTCTTCAGGTTGTTCGGCAGGGTTCGACGTAGCTGATGTCAACATGGCTTCAAGATCGGTGTACCGAGCTATCTGATACCATGAAGAAACGGGAAACAAGAACAGGGAGATACGGACAGCAGAGAAAGAAGACTTGAAAGATAATGAGGCTTCAATGTTTACCCAAAAAAAAAAGGCTTCAATTACTTTATTCACCGAACAAATTACATATACATAGAGATATAGAGTAGTAGGCTTTAATACATAGTAGCCTATGGGAGAAAGCCACGTCAGAATATGAAATATTAATACAAGAATTATTTCTCTTTATGTTCTAATAATCATGATAAAGTGAAGATCTGTAACTAATGAAACAGAGTAAAAACTAAAACAAAAGATTGAGAAGCACAAAATCACATCTTTGTTACAGAAATTTAATTCCTCTTGTTTAGTTCTCTAGAACAGTAATCACTATATGTAAGTAGTGAGTAGCAGATATCAGTTACAATCTAATGGCTAATAGAAATGATCAGTCATGAGTCATCCAACGGCTGTTGACGAGATCAATGGATGTGAGATAGGTGTCAGAGCTCTGGCATCTCATCCTATGAAGGCTAATAAGAAAGGCATAGGTGAAAAACATGCTTATGTGAACATAGCCAGAACTAGAATTTCTGATGGTATTTCAAGGTAAGACTTAACTGTTTGAAACTTTGATGTAGCTATTGCATTTTCTTGTTGCTTTAATATTTCTTAGCTGACTATTTAAACTTTGTATTGCTTCTTATGTATAGAATAATGTTGTACACTAAAAAAAAAATCCTCGCACATAAATGAACTTATTTCTGTTTTGATTCTATTAACTATCTCCAAACAAATATCTATTGTACACATGCATATAAGTTGTGAAACAAACAAATATCTAAGATAACAAACACTTATCACAATTCAGTAAACAATTACTACACAGCTTAACGGGCCACAATTCTGAATGTGGTCGATGGACTAGGGGAAGTTTGACAGTGATCGACGGACTAGCGGAAATCCATCAATGGTTTAGCGGACTGGCGGAAGTCCGACGATGGTCGACGGATTGACGGAAGTCCGCCGGTGGTCGACACACTAGTTGAAGTCCGTTGGTGGTTGGGCGGACTGGCGGAAGTCCGACGGTGGTCGGCGGACTCTCGGAAGTCCGGCGATGGTCAGGAAGAACTCCAACGGTGGCCAGCGGACGGACGGAAGTCCAACGGTGTTCGGCAGATTGGCGGATGTCCGTCAATTGCTACTGGAAAGAACTACGGATGTAGTTGACGAACTGGCAGAAGTCCAACGGTGGTCGATGGATTAACGGAAGTCTGACGGTGGTAAATGGACTGGCGGAAGTCCGTTGGTGGTTGGGCGGACTGGCGGAAGTCCGTCGGTGGTCGACGAGTCGGGAAGGAGCGGGTGGTTCTCAAAGCTCGTTGATTATGCGGCTCGGGTTATTGTCAGCAGCGTCTGTGGCCTCTTCTCCTCCGTCTTCAGCAAGGGCCTTCCCGCTACTCCAGGTTGCTTTTGCTTCCGATTTGAGTTTTCTTTCAACATTTGTACGTTTTTTTTAATGAGGTTAGGATTTGGGATTTTTTAACAACCGTCCTTTTTGTGCAGAGGAAAATACTACAACGATGGAAGAGGTTCCTGAAGTAATCAAATTTAATAGCAAATTTGATTCAAAATTTCAAATCTAAAATTAAATTTAAAATTTTAACAATTGATATTAATTATGATCATACAAACTTCATTATTCACGAATTTAAAATCCAAACGATAATATTTAATAAGACAAACTTAATGATACATAAATGTTTTGATCTGAATTTAAATGAACTTACCTATTTCAAATCATAAATCAATAACTTTATGAGGTCATTTTAGGATGAACAAAGTTCTTTAAATAACAAAATAAGAGACTTGTGTGAACAAAGTTCTTTAAATGTTTTGATAGCACTAATTAGTATTTTATATGCATGAAATTATTATTATAATGAAGTTTTGTACTCGGTGTTCTTTAAATAATAAAAGTATGACTACATTACAAAAAAAAAAACAAATTTAAAGCAGAGAATTGGAATCTTGAAGCCATGCTCATTATTACAGAACTTATTTCCGTTTGGATTTTATTAACTATCTCCGAACAATGATCTAATGTACATATGCATCTAAGTAGTGAAACAAACAAACATCTAAGACAACAAACAGTTATCACAATTCACTAAATAATTACAACACAGCTTAACCGAACAAAAGTAGGAAAAATAGAAAGAAGCTTTAAATTGGAACAATATCCAAGCAGTCATAATCTTGCTGCCAGCACAGAAAATAGTCATCTTCTCCAACTTCCGGATAAGCATAAGGCAAGGCTTCAATCTGCTCCATCGCCGCTCCCTCCGGAGCCTGCAAATAGCACTGTTGCGCTGCTTCGGTAACTACAGATTGTTGCTTTGCTAAAATCTCTTCATATTGTTTCAACTCATCAACTCCCATCGAATGCAAGTCAATATCCCACCAAAAAGATTCTCCAGTTGGTTGATCTTGGTTCGATGGATTTGGAACAACATTTAGAAAGTGGTTAAGGACATGGTCGACTGAAGGTTGGCCAAAGAAGTAAGGCTTGCCGGCGGGAGAGAAAACGACGACAGCGACTTCAACGCCACAAAGAGTGGAAAGCTCACTGGCCTTTTTAAACAGACCTTGACGTCGCTTTGAGAAGCAGACTTGTCGTTTCTGTTCTTCTTCTATGCGCTTTATTTCTATCTTCCGGCGGCCTTTGCCTTTTTTCTTTTTTATCTCCGCCGGATCCATCAGCTTTGTAGATCGTGAAGAGTCACCGGAGAAGTTCGGACTTTGAGGCAACGAGGAGACGTAAGTTCAGAGAGAGACAGAGAGAGAGAGAGAGAGAGAGAGGCAGGGGAGACTAGAAGTTTAGTGGAATGACGAGTGACGCAGAGGAACGGAACAGAGATATTATTTATAAGCTTAGGAAATGTTTTTCAGGCGTTAATAAAAAGAAAGATTTGAATTTTCGGAGAAGATCTTTAACCGTTATTAGAGAATATTTCAAAATTATTTGAAATTATAGGATATTTTGTAAACGTTCAATTTTTTTGAAAATGGGATTTCGAAATATGTAATAAATATAAAATTATTTTTAAAAAGCAAAACTATCATAATCGCAAAAATAAAATTGGCAATTTATTTTTAGAGGAGAAGATCTTCGGCATTGAAGTGGATTTTCAATATCTTAACAGATTGAAAAATTTAAATATTGTATGTCATAAGATAGTTCATCTGATCAAAATAATTAAATTTTGATATAAAATTTCAAATCTTAAAGAAAAAAATAATCATCTATATAAATTATAAAATTTAAAATTTTATTTTATGATCATCTAACTTTTATTTATAACAAATTAATAATAATATTGACAGCATTATTTGATGAGATAAATTCATTGATTCAAATATGTTTGATAAGACTCTAAATGGTTTAAATAATTAGAATCCTCATTACAATTTTCTCAAAGGCATTTGAGTGGCTAAATTTTTTTCTAAATTTTGTATGTTTTTAATCAAAATGAATGCTTTTATTACATGAATCTAATGAGACTAAGATTAAAGCATGGAGGCCTTCAAAATAGATCAAATGAAAATGGGATTCCGAAAAACAATTTATAATTTTATTTTTTACAATAATTATATAAATAGAATTTTTATTTTATTTTTTTTGAATTTTATATGTTTTTTAACATCTTAAATTTTCATTAAAGTTATATATTTAAATTTAAATTTTATTATATATATCATGGTTCAAAGTTTTCATAAATTTTGTTTTCACTATTCAATAACGTGGTCTAATTTTATTTAATTATTTTTAGAAGTATGTTTATAAAATTTATAATGTGTGTCATTTGCTTTAAAATTTTAGTTATTCTTTTAAATAGTCCAAAAATTTTAATTATTTTGTCGAAAATTTTAGTTGTTCTAATGGATAGTATATGAAATCTAGTAAATTTAGACCTTTTAATTAAACTTCAGCATTTTTTAGAAGTAAGAAAAAAAAAACCCAATAAATATATCCAAAAATATCTTACTAATGACAACTTTTAAATAATTATTTATTAAATTTTAAATTATTGACAAACATTTAATAATTTATAAATTTAATATGCATCCGCCGCCCAAATTTAACAATTATTTTTAGAACAACAAAAATCAATTTATTACAAACATCATTATAACATTCCATTCATAGCCCTCAAATACACAAACTAAAAACAATTAAAGATTGGGACAAGTTTCTTCATGTTTTATACTAAAATTTAATTTAAAAAGCAGTACGAAAGCTGTCCCAAATCAGTAAAATTATTATGTGCAGATACAAACGCCATCCTAAGCCTAATTAGAACACGCCACGTCACTCGTTTGATGTGTACCGGGCAATGCGGCGCACTCTAATTCGACTCTGAATGATCCGGTATCCGCACAGAATAATTTCTACCCAATAAAAGCCTAAATCTCACATCCAAATCACTTTAATAACTAACCCTTGTATGAATCAATCAAATAAAATAAAAAAAATTTAAATATTAATTTAATTGCTAACACACATAAATTATAAATCACTTTAATTACCAACACAATAATTGTCCAAATAAATCTAAGCGGTCATATAGATACACTATTCGGTATCCCCTTACCAGTAATCCCCTTCTCCTTTGAACCATCATTGCCTATATCCGGATACATTAAAGTGTAAGCCAACCCGATTGGTCCACGCCGGTTCAGCAACCTCAAATCCCCATTCCTCTCCTCTATTCTCTTCTCCACCTTCCTTAGCTCCTCCCCAAACTCCGCAAATAGCCTCACCACCTCAACGTCATCAGTCCATTCCTCCGCCGCTCGTCGGCCAAGATATACCTCTTCCCTGGCATGCCGTGAAAGTACCTCAACGAGTGCCACGCCGAGCGTGGCTGTGAACCGGTCCGGTATCGTTTCCATGAAAAATTGATCTGGGTCGTGAACTAGGTTGGCGAACTCGAGCGAGCCTTCGACAGGAATGAACCGGCGCGAGCGGGTGGGGCGGGCCGGTGGGAATCCGGCATAGGCATACTGGCCAAAGTTGACAGCGGCATGGAGGGCAGAAGCGATCCAGATTAGAGTTGTGAGGGAGAGAATGAGGGCGGGAAGGGAGTCGAGGTTTGGGCGAAGTGAGCCGATCGGGAGGTCGCCATGGCCGATGAGCCGGATTTCAGACCACCAGGATCGGAGCTCGATGTCATCAACCACATCGGCGTCGGAAGCATAGAAATGGGAACAAAAGGCAGTGACCCAGGAATTAATTGCGAACCAAACGTCAAGGCCGTCGGTGGCGTAAGGGTAGTCTTCTATAAGGAGTTGTATGCCAGCGCGGTGGCTAGGGTTGTACACCGCCATTCCCCTGCATGGAAACAAAACTAATAAATGGGTTCGTGTTTATCCATTTAGTAATCATGTTAGATTTTTTATCCGTTTATTAAACATGTCAAGTTTGAGTTAACATGTCAGCCCATTTATGACTCGAAAAGGACCCGTTAATATATTTTTTTAATCAAAATTGGTTAACGAGTCGGGTTCGGATCATTTGGATTGTGAGCAGGACGAGTTCGGGTTGGAGTTTTTGCTCGTTTATCAAACAAATTAAGTTCAAGTAAACTAGATTTGGGTCTAATAAATTTTGGGTAAGGCCCGAACTCGACCCGTTAACCCGTTTTAACATCCCTATTATAAATCCTCCAAAAAAAAAAAAAATAGCAGGTACCTCTTGAGAAGATCAAAGGGAAGTTGTTGGTCTTCAAATCTCCAGTCCTCATAGATGGTGGAAGACAATTCCATGGAGAATTTTGCAGGGAACATTGTCTTCTCCAATATCCCACCGGCGTTCAAAAGTATGCTCCGAGCCAGTGAATTTATATGCATTGTATCCTTGAAATGTGGGTCAAGAAGCTTGTGAATTGGATGCATTGTACTCAGCTGTCTTCTTGTTGCAATTATAAATGGCTCAACAACAGCATGTGTGTGTAACCTATCAATAACTAGCTTAACTTAAAGTGGAAGTTATAACATGAAAAATGGTTATTTCATAAAATGATTAGAGGTGTAAGTGATTCAAGCCGGCTCATGAGCCTGATCAAGATCTATTCGATAAAAGACTCATGAGTCGACCTCGATGAGCAAACTAGTCAAGTTTGAGCTAATTCTGGTTCATGAGCAAGCTCAAACTCATAGAATAAAGCTCGAGCTCGAACTCGATTAGTTAATCAAGCTTAAGCTCAAGCCAAGAATGACTTGAACTCGACTCGACTCATTCACAGCCTTAAGAATGATAATCATTTAACATAAGAGCTAATTCACCAGTGGCTAATAAGTTGATGATATCCAGAATCATTAATGGAGACGTGAGTTTTAGCGAGTTGCCATAATGCACCATCGATGCCATTAGTTGCAGGAAGGAAGACTCTGCTATTATTTAGGCCAATTCCTTCTTCTTCAGGCGAGCTTAGCTCAATAACCAGAGGCTTAAGTGTGCCATTATCTCTTCTTAATAGAAGGGTGCGTGAAGCATATATGCATTCTCCTTGCATATTAATCCTCCTCAAGTAAGGCATCAAGTAATCATGGTGATCTAAGATGAAAATCCTCTTTTGATCCATGGCCTATAAGAAAATAAGAAAATTATTTAGCATAGATATCATAAGCAATCAAAACTAAGGGGATTTACTTGCATATCAAAAAACCCTAATGCATTTACATATCCAACACATAAATCTTTATATTTACTGGTATATCATTTTAGTATCAAATGTTTGTTCGGAATAGCTTTTTTACTGCATTGTTTTTCATATCACGATCATAATTTTTGCTTGGCCATGGCTGTTTCACTGCGTTGCTTTCAATAAATTTTTGTGTTAGCGAGTTGTTTTCTCTACTGCAACTTTACAATTAACTTTATAAAAAGCTGTCATCATCCCAAACGAATCCTAAATCATATCAAAGCATATGCATGAAAGGTGTGTTATAATAAACTATCATGATGGAACAACTGTTTAGGGAAAATACTAAAACAAACCTGGTTGATAGTTAGACCATCAAGATTATTTTGTATGTGAGTAGGTAATATAGAGCTTTGCCTTCCATCTTTGCCCACAGGAGGAAAAGACTGCAAAAAAGACTTATTTTAGACTTGGAGTTTATTCTCATATGAATGAGTCTTTTTGTAAATTATAACACTAAAAATTATTTAGATATTATCTTTTATTTGAATTTATTTAGCATATTTAATTTTTATAATATAATATTTATTATTGGCAAGTGAAAACTATTGTGATCATAATAATATGAATAGTTATGATTTTTGGATCAGCATTAATCTAGATTAAGATAAATTTTTTATTATTTTTAGAAGCAGTTTTTCAGCATTAATCTAAATAAGAAAATGTGATGTCAAGTGCATCAAAGATGGCCATGACCCACATTGTTTGCAAACATATTAGATGCTAGCTAATATAAGCATGATGATAGTGGTAATAGTGATATCTATAGGTAACATCAACAAGGGTTTTAGTGCATTACTAATTAAAAACATGAATTTCATCTTATATTCAATTAGTTGAAATTCATTATTTAGTTATTTTGCTAAGTATGATGTCTATCAATAGGAAGCCTAGTGAAAAATATGATGATGATTAGTAGACTACGAGTAAGGCATTTGGTGATAAAATATGATGCTTTATTAATGATGAGAAATTTCTTTAGAGTATAAAATCAAAGAGATAATCCCTATAAAATGAAAAAAAAAAAACTAGGTTTATAAAATATAAATTATAATTGATTGCACATGTTTTTTTTGAAGCACTCAAGGCTAGAGTATCGCAATCTATGAACTCGTGCTTTTTATTTACCACCGAACATTATAAACTAGAATCAAATTAATAAAAAGGATGACCTTTTTCATAATATCATGAATATGAAGAGAGTAGTCATCTAAAATGTGAAATATAAAGGATTTGAAAAAAGTATATTTATCTAGGAACAAGATTCCTAAATAGCCACATAGCAAACTAATAAAAAAAGAAAGATATAAGAAAGCTAATGGCACATTTGATCAATTGTAATTGGCTACAATGCCTTCCAAAGAGATGACACCCTCCTCACATTAATAATCTAATGGAAGCATAATTGAGCGTCATTGGGCAAAAGTTTACAAGAATTAATTCAGCCTCCAAATGAATTTCATTTTCAAATAATGTTAAAAGAAGGGATATATAGTATACTAATACCTCTCTTATGCCAAGTTAGAGTGGCACTATGCCAAGAAACAAGGGGAGCTTTTTTAACACTCTCCCCATCAAAGAGAAATCTAAAAGTTAAGTTTGCAATATTCTTGAAAATACTTTAAGCAAGGACTTGTTCTTCAATTAATAAGTGACTAATTTAGAACAAAAGATCTATATAAATGAAATTGATCAACCATAATGAGAAATTTATGTTTCTGTTGACAAAAAAAATATCACCTCTACTTTGAAACATAGCTTACTCCTAGAAGTTTAGATATTTCAACCTTCTTCTTGGATTCCTAACTTTCTCCTAGAAGTTTCCAAGCATTCTTCCTTTCTAATTTCTATTCCAGTAATCATAGATCATCTTGTAGGATCCTTTCTTAGCTTAATAAGTTAGAAATTATATCCATAACCTTAAACTATGTAAGATTGGAAGATACCCAAGAATAGCTATAGGATTTTCCTTGGACTATAAAGAATTGTAGGAGGAAAACCTTCAATCAAAAGCTCTATCTCTCATCAAAGCTAACCTCTCTCATATTAATCTTGTTTGGTCCTTGTATATACAATTAGTGGTTGAAGTAGCATTTTTCCATCTTAATTAATTAGCTAATGTGAGTTGTTATGATAATTTTACTAGGTATATGAGCATTGTAACCCATGATCAAGCTAACATAAAACATTCTAATGTACCATAAACCTTATAGGACCATTTATTGTTTCTCAAATAATGATCTTATCATTAAACCAAACTCATTCTAATAGGTGTATACCATTAAGTATAGATGACCTAAATAATAAGTTAGATTCCAATTAGACCTCTTAACCTAACAAGACTAAAGCCAACCCATTTGCCTTCCTAAAATTAATCCCTTTGATTCAATTGACCAATGTGATTGTAATGAATAATCTCAAATGCTTTAGAAGACCTCCCTATAGGTGAATAAAATTCATTAATCATTTAGTTAGATTGATTAGCCTTAATTGGTCCAACTGAACCCAACCAACCCCTTAGTGACCCTTGAATAATTTTGTGACAAATTCATTCACACAACTAATCAATTGTAAAGTCTAGTAGAATCAGGCATTTTAAAAACCCATTGTGAACTGAAAGTTGGAAGTCTTGTTACATTTTCCTTGAACTTAAGTTCAAGTTACTACTCAGAAGTGCTCATATAAATTTTAGGGTCATAGTCTAATTTGCTATATGATGAGCCCTCACGATTATGCATTTTCTCAATCTTGTGTTGATAAAATATAAGCCCCAAACTTCTAATAAAATGAATAACTCAAATAGTAAATATGATTTTCAAAACTTTAAAGCCCGGCATATGATAGTTTGGAGCACTTTTAAACTTTTAAGAATCCAGCACTCCCCACCGTTCATTATTTGGCCTCTAAAAAGAACGAATCAAATTTAAACCCATTTGAAAAGAACGTCCTCTGTCTAAACTTTGATGTCTTAAAAATATTTATTGCTATTTTACTTGAAAGTATTCTAAGATATCACTTCTCTTTTGACGTAATCAAATATAAGAGCTTGCCTTCATGGGAAACATAAAACTCATAATAAAATAAATCATATCTTACTCAAATGACATAGGAAAAAATCTCTATGAATATAGATATTTTCGTAATACACTATTTTTAGTTTAATCGTTACAGAATATCATTTCTATTAAATTCATTTTTATCAATCTTTTGGGAGTTAACATCTATCTCATCTTCAATAACATTTAGCTCTTCCAAATTTTCAGACTCATCAAATACAACATGTGTGGTCTCTTCAATTACCAAAGTTTTTCTATTGAATACTCTATAAGATTTTCCAATACTTGAGTATCCAACAAAAATCCCTTCATCTGATTTTGGATCAAATTTTTCTAAGGCAGATTTTTCATTGTTATGAATGAACACCTTGCAACCAAAAACATGCAAATGAGATAAATTAGGTGTTCTTCCTTTTAACAACTTATAAGGTGTTTTATTTAATTTAGATCTCACATTCACCCTATGCAGAACATAACATGCAGTACTAACCTCCTCAGCCCAAAAATATTTTGGAAGTAAGTATTCTGCCAATATTGCTTGGGCGGCTTTTATTAATGTTCTATTTTTTCTTTCGACTACCCCATTCTACTGAGAGGTTCTAGGCGCAGAAAAGTTGTGATCAATTTCTTTCTCCTTACAAAATCTCTCAAATCTCTCATTTTTAAATTCTCCTTCATGATCACTTTGTATAGAAATAATTTCACACCCAATATTTCTTTGAATACAAATCAAAAAATTTCTAAATTCCTCAAATGATTCACTCCTATGAAATAGAAATCTAACACATGTGAATTTTGAGTAATCATCCACAATCACAAAACCGTATACCTTCCCTTCTAGACTTACAGTTCCAACTAATCCAAAAAGATCCATATGCAAAGTCTGCAATGGTTTACCAGTTCTAAGATCCTTATTGGACTGAAAAGAGAACTTCACTTGTTTTCCTAATTGACATGCATAACAAAGGTGATCCTTAGTAAAGTCTAGTTTTGGTATACCTCTCACTAAGTTCTTTTGGGTAATCCTCCTAAAGAAGATATATTATTCTCTATGTTGTATTTGATTATTAAAAAAAAAAGTTATATCCATAGTTTAATTTCCCCACAAAATTTTTAGTGATTTCAATGAGGGTTCCTCACTCTATCTTTAGTTGTGATTTATATTTTATATATCAATAATATGCCTACATTCTTCATGGGCTAAGATTATTGTTCTTCGAATGACTTCCTTGTCCATTTCTTCCTCGAACCATGGTTTAAAATTGCGCAATATGAGGCTCGCCTTGAGGCCCGCCTTTGCGCAATTCCAATAAAAAACGCCTCGATGCTTACGCCTTGAGTTTTTTTATGAGGCTTACGCCTCAACTTGGTTGAGGCCTGCATTGAGGCCCGCCTCGCCTTACTGGCATGAGGCTTACGCCTCACGCTATATATATTAAAACTTACATAAATCTTGAAGTAAATGCCCGACATTGGACTCTATAGGAGAGGAGGAAGGGGAGAGAGCAGTTCATCATAATGATGATTCAAATGAAGAACCCCTTAGTGATGACAGTGCTGATGACTTATGAGTTCTTATGTGATATGTCATTGCTATTTAATTTTTGGAAATTGGAATTATATGTTAATGAAAATAATACTGGGATTTGGGAAAGATAGAATTTTGAGTTGAACTATATTTCATATTATCTTATTATTTGGATATTTTGATTTCACTTCATATCTTATGCTTTTTAATGTTTTATATTATTCACTCATTAGTATATAAAAAATTTATCATTTTATGTTTACGCAATCTTTTGATTTTGAGGCTTACGCCTCAAAACGCCTTGAGGCTTACGCCTCGCCTCACGAATGAAAAACGCCACAATACCCGAATACGCAATTTTAAACATTGCCTCGGACTAGTGTGTTCAACATCCTAAATTTTGGAAACCACCATTAATCCTTAATTAGGTGAGTAGGATTTTAAAATCCACAAAAAGTTTCCATTTTTTTTAAACAACTTATTAAATAAAATTTTTATAAGTGAGATTTTAAAATTTTGAGAATCCATAATTTTTTAACCTCCTAGCAAATCTAGAATTTTGTGGGAAAGGTTCTAAATTCACTTAAACTCAATCAAACTCAAAATTCTATCTAAAGTGAAGTCTTTCTAAATCTAAGTTACCTTCAAAATTCAAATCTTCATAAATTTAAAATCTTCCCACCAAAACATCAAAATCTAAAATCACTAAAATATTTTGAGATTTTAAACTTTTGTCAATATTGAAGTTTACAATTTGGTTTTCAAAATCACAATCAAACTTCTAAATTTTAAAATTTAAATAAAATTTTTTTCTAAAATCTTTTCCAATCTTACCATTATATTGCAATCATATATTTTTGTAGTTTAATATATATTTTAGGATATGATTCAAAATTCAAAATAAAAAAATCTATTCAGAAAGTTTGACTTCAGAATTTTTGCAATCTAAGAAAAGTTGCTCTTCACTTTCTCTAATGATCTAAACCTTGTTCTTGATCAATCTCAGCTTACTAATAGCAATATAAAAAAATTTGGGATGGAATTCAAAAATCTGACAATGGCCATAAATGACTTGGTCTTCACTATAACTAAGCCATCTAAAGTTGTGCAAAATGATCTCATCCTAGAGTTTATTATGTGGAGTAAAACTTCAACTACCACTCAAGTCCTTAGGCCATCTATTTTCTCTAAGGCTAGACTCTCTAAGTATATTTTAGAGAACAAAGGATGAAGAAAAATATCATTTTTTTATATTCTGGCTCCTTTTGACAAGTAGTACTTTTGAAATTGGTTCTTCTTTTGTATTCGTGCTTATAACCAAGATGCAAATGTGTAATAAAAAAGACCACATCAGGTGAAGAATGGAAAAGGAAAGGATTAGGGCAAATGAGATGGACATGGTTGTTGCTAGGGAGGCAAGTGCCCCAAACCTCTCCACTTCTTGGTGGTAACAAGTTTCACCCTCTTTTCTCTGCTCAACACAAAGATGTTTAACTGATAGCTAGCTCAGTACTCCAACCATTTGACTAAATATTGAAAGAGAATCCTTAAAAGAAAAAAATGAATTTTAATAGCTTGTTACAATAAATTATTCAAAAGTGTTCAAATTGTTTTAGGCAGTCTAAAGCCAAGTTTTTGAAAATATGAAAGGCATAATCTACAAGAATGATTCAAGTTGAGAAATATCATCCTTAGCACTATCAACAACAGCAATAACAGGCAACATCAAGGAAAGAATTTCTAGCTCCTTTTAAAGAAAAAATGAACTAGACATATCTTTCAAAAGAGTAATAGTTAGAAACATTTTCAAAAATCTAACGAAGAAAGTAGATTTCAAGTTACTAGAGCCTAGGAAGTTGACAAGCCACTTGTATGCTTGGGCTCAAGATAGAAGATTACTTCACATTCAATGATTGGTTAGAAAGAAATTATTGGTGATTCCCAAGGAATATTTGGTAGATTATAGCCAAAGATCAAATCTCTCTAAATTTGATGATGGATGGGGAATTTCCTTTTCTCATCATTGAAAAAAAAATCTTAATAAAATTTATCAATCATCATAGCAGGTGCCAAAGGAAGCTCAGAGAATACCTAACAAACTTGATTAGCTAATTCTTGAGGATAACTTGGGAATAACTTCATCTTTAAAGCCAGTGGAAGGCTAAATCAGCGAGAGTCCAGTGGTGTAGGAAAAAATAAAGAAATTTAAAATAAAAAAGTGAAAAATAAAATTGTACTCATCACAAATGAGGAAGTGAAAACCCTTGTGTTGCTCATTCTATATGACATTTACTTTATTCCCCCAGAAATAAAAGGGTCAATGAAAAAGGATTTTATGTTTGACTTGTCAATTTTTTATAAGAATGATATGAATTACTTGGCTAACATTACCAAAAATAGTTCTCAATCTAAATTTGCTAATTATAATTAACTTAATAAATCTCTTGAATATGCTTCTAATAGTGAGGCTCTGCTTTAATTTTAGGGTACGCCTGTTAGTTTAGAGGTTCATTTGTCAAAATTTGAAAGTTTGGTGGAACATAAATTGAGCATTATTAAGGCTTAGGTAAACATCACTCTAATCTTTATATTTGAGAAGCTTATGGAAGTCAACCATTCTAGTGACAAAGCCCTACTGCCTAGAATGAAACCTAAAATAAGGGAAATAAGTCATTACAAATTCATAATCTTTGCTTCCAGTACAACATACACCTACTCAAGATACCACTAATGGTGGGGTTCTCAAGGTTATTATAATTTTCTCAACCATCTTAGTAAGACGCCTACAAATTGAACATGTATGATGTCCTTATTCTTTATAAGGAGATGGGGGAAGCCTTAGTCAAGACTTTACTCAATTCTAAAACTTTTATGGCCTAGTTAACAATAATGTCTACTGATGAGGCTCTTTAGTTCTAGGAAGTTTTTGGGTTACATTTTTTAATGAAGAATTTTTTCTAGGAAGTATCAAACATGATCTTCCCCTTCACGTCTTAATGAATTTGACTGATCTCTAGTGTGCTTGTTGATTTAGATGCATTGGTCAATAATATGACTTAAATACTCTTACCTATCTGAAGTTTGATACCCACAAGCTTAGCTCAAATAAGATCATTTTATAATGCTTCAATTAAAAGGGCATTATGGCTTTGGGTTATGTAACTCTTCTTCTCAAAACTGATGATCTAAATATAGAAGCTTGTTGACCTCGATTTTGCCCAGACCCGGGCCTAAAGAGTTGACTTGGTCAAATTGACCAAGTCAGACCCTGTGGCCCTCCCCATTGGGTTCGGTGGGTCGAGTCGAGTCTGTTGAGCTCGAGCTTGGACCCTGGGTCAACCTGTTTGACCAAGTCAACCATGGTTGACCGATTTGGACCCTTTAAGCCTAAAGTTAATTTTAAATTAATTTAATGGGTTCCATGGCTCGATCCTCATCCCCTTTAATTGGCTTGACTGATTTGACCAAGTCAAGCTTTGACCTGGTCAAATCGAGTCTTGTTTGGGTCAAAATCTCCTATTTAATTGGAATTAAGAGGCCATTAATGGGATTTAAAAGCCTCCAAACATTTTGGAATTGAGGAGCCCGTGGTTTGAAACTTATTTTCCCTCCTAAATTCATCTAGATTAGATCCTAGCCGTCCCTTGGTCGTTTAGGAGTTTAAATAAGGAGAGAATTAGGTTTAGAAGGACTTTTGGCTAATTGCTCTTTCTCCAAGTCTCCTGCGCCCGAGATTTTTTAAGAGAGAGCTCCTCTTACCTTCCACTTACTTATTCAATCGAACCCCGACGAACCCAGGCCGCCGGCGACGTCAACTCCGGCGAAATCGAGCCTGTTTCCGTTCCAGGACGAATACCGATCGATCCGAGGCGTTTCAGGACTTGAGTTCAACAGGAGACTTGTTCCTGGAGAGTCCCTGACCGCTGGCCTTCAGCCGCAGTCCCGCGGTCTGGTGCGCCACGTGGCGCCATCTGGGGCGCCCATCCCAGCCGCGCGGATCGGAAGGCCATGGGTGCCGTCCGACGTGGTTTAAGATTCCGGCACGGAATCCTGCGCGGCTCCAATCATGCCGCGCAATCATTGGAAATGATTGCCCGGAACCGCGCGTCCAACCCGAGGCCGCCATGTGTTCCGCGGGTCCCGCCGCCGACTTTTTTAATTTAAAAATTGATTTTAAATATATTTTTAAACCAGAAATCTTTAAAAAATCACCAGAAATTCATTTTTGCTCCGATTTTGACGCACAATACCTCGAATTGATCGTATTTTCATCCTCTACACCATAAAAATTTTTTTTTATAAAAATAATGGATATATTTTTAATTATTTATTAAACAGTAAAGAAACCCTTTTTTTATTATTTAAATATTTTCTTTAATTATTTTTTATATTATTATTTAATTATAGTTATTTGTTATAATTAGTAATGTGTTTTAAATGGTTAAGTTTATTATTCATCCTTATTATTACTATTAATATTATTATTATTATTATTATTTTAAAAATTGTTAATTTTTTATTTTACTTCTAATTTTATTTCTAGTATTAGTATTAGTTTAAACTAGCCTATCATTAATATTAGAATTATTATTATTATCATCTTTAATATGTGATGTTGAATTTCAGAGATCTTGGTTATATTTTAAAATTAATTTTGTAACAATATATATATGCTTATATTTATTTTAAATAATATCACTTTAAAATTATTTTAAAAATATCCTTTTAATTGTTTTAAACTCCGAAAATTAATAACTTTCCCGTTTCAATTCGGATTTTTGCGCACAGCACCTCGATTTGAACGTATTTGGATTCTGCACATTCTGGAATTGGTTTTACTTGAAATTTTTGGGTCTGTGTGCAGTTATTTTCAAAACAGCCAGCTGCCCTATTTTAAAATTAATTAATTATTCCCCTTTAAACTTCAAAATTACATAACTTTGTCGTTTTAAGTCCGTTGTCGACGCACAACATCTTGTTTTGGATGTACTGTGAATTCTGCATAGTTTGAGACTGTTTTCAGATAAAAATTGTCTGCATTTTTTGTCATTTCAAAAACAGTGAAACTGCACTATTTTAAAATAATATTTTTATTATATTTAAACTTCGGAAATTCGTATCTTCGCCGTTTTAAGTCGGATTTTGACGTGTAACCTCTTGATCTTTTCAGAAAAGCGAGCTTTATGTTTTGGAACCATTTCCAGCCCCCTGATTTTGGCTGTTTTGACAGATCACTATTTAGAGTCGATTATTCGAGTATTTTTTATATTAAATATTAATTATGATAATTATTTTCAGGATACAAATTATTTTTAAATCGTTTTGAGACTGGTGAGAGTGTTCAGTGGGTCTCCCTATATATATGTAATATGAATTGACTTACTTTTTAATTACTTTATTTTCCAAAATGGTATACTTATATTTATAAGTATTTTGAAACTATTTTAAAACTACTTATACGTAAATCCTAATTTTGGGAGACTCGCTACTTCGTGAAATTTTAGACATGGGTTCTAAATATGAAGAGCAATCATGGGGGAGTGGGTTAGTGAGTGATTGAGTCCCAATCATTCACTAATCCTTTCTTTAGGTGTCTGTCCTTTTATTTTTCGTAGATTGCATGTATAGGATTGCACCACGAGCACTTAGCCCAGGCTCTCCTAGATTTAAGGACATGGTGTGTTTATTTCATTTTTGTACTCCCATGCATCTATTACCTTGAGGGTTAGCTAAAACTTCGATTCAAACCCATATAATGTAGTG